>JAJHUR010107350.1:10000-23322 GCA_027495735.1 Lutjanus campechanus
CTTGGATGGCTTTTTCGTGATATGGCCCATGACATGTACATATTAGTATATCTTTTCCGAGGAACAACCAAGTTCTCTAAGAATAAACTTACATGATGATAAAAATTCATTATGTGAAAAGTTCTTTCATGATCAAGATATGAAGTTTAAGGTAATTTATTTGTTATTAAACAACACAGGGTTGCACAACAAAAAGAGAGCTGTAGTCCATTCATGCTACACGCACATATAACAGATAATTAAATTCAGAATAGAATAGGGTTGGGTGATATGGCCCTAAGATAATGTCACAGTATTTTAGAGATACTCTGCAATAAAGATATTCTTGACGATATGTCAAAAAACTGTAAAATATTTTTCAGTGTAGAACTCACAATAGCTTTTCAGCTTTTTTGGCTCTCCTCACACTCAGCTGGATGTTTCTGTTCAAGGTGGTGAAATTAGTTTGTTGTATTGCCCCCTTGTGCTGTTTTAGTCTTCTTGCACTTCTTACATACTATATTACTACAGTTTATTATACATTTGACCTTTTGTAATCAAACCACCACCACAGGACTGAAGTTGCTTCTCTTTTTGGAACTCACTCCTCCATCATAATATGGCCATTATCCTGATATGAATTTAGAAAATTCTAATATCGCTATTATCACAATATTATCAAGATTTTTTTATCATGAAAAAAAAGAATGATATTGTGAATGATACAATATGGCACAAGACAAAATAAAGTAAAGCAATAAGAGTTATTCATATTCATATACACATAGACGACATACCCATAATAATATGGTTTAATATGGCCACATAAAGACTTCAACATCTGGGAAACACTGTCCATCAGCTGTGACTGAGTTTCAGCACAAAGTGTCATCGATGTAAACACAGAGTCCATCTCACATCATCTTGCTGGAGTCTTCTGCTCTGTTGGCTCAGAACATAAGGTCCACTTGGCGAGTGCTTGATCTGGGATGCTATGTTGGATCAGGTCTCTGTAAGACGTGGGCTCAGCAGTCTCTGATTTGCTGATACCTGGCTAACCTCAGTCACATTTTGTCACACAAATCATAATATACGATTTTCTTATAAATATAATCTTTGCAAGAATAATGTCACTGAGCTAGTATTTTAAGTAAGTACATCTCAACTTTTGAAATATACACATATAACTAGTGCTGTGCTTCATAATTAAAAAAACACTAATTTATTTCCACATCCATTTTAAATGTAGAATTGTTAACTCATTATTTCCTAACCTCTTAACCCCTTTATCTATATTTTCCTGTAGGCATAGATGTCATCAAAATACCAAAATATAAATTACTGACATGGATATATAGGTAAAATGTCACATCAGTTCCCTAAATTAAAACTCTTTATGTGTTTGGTTTGTACAGATAGACTCAACAAATCAGTCTTCCCAACCTCATAATCATTCATTTTTCAGGAACCCTTGTATCTATAAATATTTTATGATGCAAATGTTATTGCCCCTCTGCTGTGCATTTGAACCCAGGACCTTTATATCACATCTTTGATCTTTTTATGAAGTAAACCAAACCTACTGCCTTGTAGCTCTTCTTCCTGTATGACAACAAACACAAAATCTGTTAAACATATCAAGCACCAAAGTGTTCAAAATCAAAAAAGATTTGATGCTGATCCCCAGTAAATCTGCATGATTAGTCACCCTCCTGTTGTGCTTGTGTAGGATAAGGACTTATGTTTATTATAATTCTCAATGTAGATCTATAGGGCAGTCTCTCTATCAGCTATTATGGTAAACAAATGTCAGTATATCTATATATATATGTGTGTGTGTGTGGTTGTGTGTGTGTATACATATATAATACTTTTTACCACATTAGAAACTTTATGAAACATGAACACTGTGACCTGAAATCTTTGCAAAATTAAAACATGCCTACTTCTATTTTTCCATGTATTTCAGTGGATTGTATGGCTTTAAAACTGTTTAATGCAGTCAGAAAAAGCACTGAAAAATAGAAAAGAGGGAGAAAGGCAGAGAATATGACTTTTTTCCATTTTTCACAACAACCATTATTCCTTGCTCTTTTCATGCCAGCTCCAGCAGCACTCTCCCAGACCCTAAACCTCAGCTATCTGTGTTGGATGGCAGATCAGAGCAAGTTGTGAGGAGACAGGTAGTAAATAACAGCTGAGAACGAGAGTTTCACTTCTTTCCTCTCTTGTTTCCTCTCATTGTTGATGAACTTCTGGTCAGCCTCACCTGTAACAGTAACTTTCTAAAGTACCTCTGTATTTCTCGCTCTTTTGCTTATTGTGTGTGTGTGTTGTTTGTAATGTATGTGTTTGAATGTGGGCGTATAAACATGGAGTTGTACATCGTGATTTTGCATATATTATATATTTTTGGTTAGTCAAATATTACATGAATTTATCAGCTACTAAAGTAATAAAGTTAGTATAATGTCAGCATCACACCCCAGAACTCATCTGACATCCACTTTGACATACTTTATACAATAAACTGAACCTCTAAACTAGGACAGCATGCACACACACTCCATCCCCAAGTTTCTGTCAGTCACATACACGAAATGCCCATGCATACACATGTGTAATGCTGATGACAGGTGTCAAGAAGCATTCTGACTAACTGTGGGACCCCTATGGCTCCAGTCGGTTCAACAGATTTTGACAGCACAGGGATATTTAATAGCTGGAGGCAAGTGATGGAAGTTGAATATTCTGCAGGAATAATGAACAAAGTTAACTGTAAATGAAAAAATGTAAATGTCTCTGCAGCTTCTAAAATGTCCATGGTAGTAAATCAGGACTCCAGTGTTACCTTGCCAGATATGTCCAAGCCCCAGTTGGGCTGCTTGCCATACATAAACAGGACATTGCATCACATGCATTGGCTTATATTTGGATGTGCAAAACTAAAACATTGCTTACGTGAGCAATCAAGCTACATTTCCCACTGACCTGCAGTGACAAGATCCAGCAATGTCAACAATATGAGGTTAATCTTGTAGTTTCGGTGATTTCGGGTTTTTTGCATTATCTGTGTAGATTTGACTAGTAGCCAACAAACTGCAAATGTTTAAGACCGGTATTATGTCCTTTAAGTTATTTATTTGTCATGCACAAAGATAGACCTTTTTCAAGGTGGCCGTACTGATATGAAATAGTTGGGTAAACACAGGTGTTACCAATGATATTAATTAATGTCCTGTCCGTTTGTGTCAAAGCCTTTCCAGTGAGTCAACATGCACAATAGCAGCACCCTGACTCTGTTTGATCTGGATGGAAAGGATCCTTAATTAGTATCATTGCTAACACCTGTGTTTACCCAACTATTTCTTATTAAAAGGGCTGCATATTATTGGGGCTACGGCTACAATCATTACACTGTGTGTGTGTGTGTGTGTGTGTGTGTGTATACATATATAATACTTTTTACCACATTAGAAACTTTATGAAACATGAACACTGTGACCTGAAATCTTTGCAAAATTAAAACATGCCTACTTCTATTTTTCCATGTATTTCAGTGGATTGTATGGCTTTAAAACTGTTTAATGCAGTCAGAAAAAGCACTGAAAAATAGAAAAGAGGGAGAAAGGCAGAGAATATGACTTTTTTCCATTTTTCACAACAACCATTATTCCTTGCTCTTTTCATGCCAGCTCCAGCAGCACTCTCCCAGACCCTAAACCTCAGCTATCTGTGTTGGATGGCAGATCAGAGCAAGTTGTGAGGAGACAGGTAGTAAATAACAGCTGAGAACGAGAGTTTCACTTCTTTCCTCTCTTGTTTCCTCTCATTGTTGATGAACTTCTGGTCAGCCTCACCTGTAACAGTAACTTTCTAAAGTACCTCTGTATTTCTCGCTCTTTTGCTTATTGTGTGTGTGTTGTTTGTAATGTATGTGTTTGAATGTGGGCGTATAAACATGGAGTTGTACATCATGATTTTGCATATATTATATATTTTTGGTTAGTCAAACATTACATGAATTTATCAGCTACTAAAGTAATAAAGTTAGTATAATGTCAGCATCACACCCCAGAACTCATCTGACATCCACTTTGACATACTTTATACAATAAACTGAACCTCTAAACTAGGACAGCATGCACACACACTCCATCCCCAAGTTTCTGTCAGTCACATACACGAAATGCCCATGCATACACATGTGTAATGCTGATGACAGGTGTCAAGAAGCATTCTGAATAACTGTGGGACCCCTATGGCTCCAGTCGGTTCAACAGATTTTGACAGCACAGGGATATTTAATAGCTGGAGGCAAGTGATGGAAGTTGAATATTCTGCAGGAATAATGAACAAAGTTAACTGTAATTAAAATGTAAATGTCTCTGCAGCTTCTAAAATGTCCATGGTAGTAAATCAGGACTCCAGTGTTACCTTGCCAGATATGTCCAAGCCCCAGTTGGGCTGCTTGCCATACATAAACAGGACATTGCATCACATGCATTGGCTTATATTTGGATGTGCAAAACTAAAACATTGCTTACGTGAGCAATCAAGCTACATTTCCCACTGACCTGCAGTGACAAGATCCAGCAATGTCAACAATATGAGGTTAATCTTGTAGTTTCGGTGATTTCGGGTTTTTTGCATTATCTGTGTAGATTTGACTAGTAGCCAACAAACTGCAAATGTTTAAGACCGGTATTATGTCCTTTAAGTTATTTATTTGTCATGCACAAAGATAGACCTTTTTCAAGGCGGCCGTACTGATATGAAATAGTTGGGTAAACACAGCTGTTACCAATGATATTAATTAATGTCCTGTCCGTTTGTGGCAAAGCCTTTCCAGTGAGTCAACATGCACAATAGCAGCACCCTGACTCTGTTTGATCTGGATGGAAAGGATCCTTAATTAGTATCATTGGTAACACCTGTGTTTACTCTACTATTTCATCTCAAAATGGCTGCTAAAAAGGTCTAGTTCAGTGAAATCCTCACTGGGAATGAAATTCTTCTTCTTGGGCTCCCTCCAACAATACACATACAATATGTACAAAATGTCTCAACAGTGTATAATTGGAGTTTTGTACTAACAGTTGAAACATTACTTTAGACCATATAATAGATAATGGACAGAGTTTCCTGAAGAGTGAAGCCAGTGCAGAGGAAAAGTAATGTGCCTTAAACCTGCACTCTTTCTAATGGCCAGCAGAGGGAAACTGATTTTAAAAAGATGTCTGATTGTATGTATGTAATCTTATGGCAAAATGACCCTACTTCTCACTTGATTCGGTACCTCAGTAAACAGATTCTTAATGAGTTAGTCTTAATCTCTAATTTCAAGTCTTTTTCAGTATAGCATGATGTTCATTTTGTAAATTATGGTCCCATTTAGAGGAAAATAGATGATAAAGCAGGGTTAAGGGTGGCCTTAGCGTGTGATTGACAAGTCATCCAGCACCATGCACAAGGCTCACGAAACTCAGATCAAACTTTCAAACTGTGCAGTGCTGATCAAATATGGATCAAGATTATGTTATTACATTGGCTACTTCTGACCAAAAAGGTTTTTGTAAACATAATTTAGTTCATAATTTAGCTGTAATATGAAAAACTTTTTCCTGCTGAAAGGATGAGGCAAAACAAAGCACTGCCCAAAGTCGTATGATGTCACCCACCAGCTCCGTGCTTTTGTTTGTACTTTGGATGCTCTGGTTTCAAAAAACCAAGATGGCAACCCCCAGTAATACCAAACCCCAGGCCTCAAAACAGTAGTCCACAAACCAATGGGTGACATCATAGTGGGTTCACACTTGGTTGAAATGAAGTCAGATGAATTAAATATAATTCAGTCATTTTCTGCTTATACTGTAGCACAAACCATACTGGATTTGGTTGCAGTAAGCCCGCTGAAGGACTGAAGCCTAAAAGGAGGAGACAGGTCTGGCAGAATAAATCCAGTTTATGCAGACCTTGTACCGTTTATTATTATTATTCTGATTCTGATAGCTGTCAGAGAAATCCTGCATGCACTTGACATATACATTTACACTTCCACATAATTAAGTGAGTTCACTTTTAGAGAGATTTCTGTGCACAATCCATGTTGCAGCAATATGTTATTACAATACAGTGCAATATAATAGTTCTTATAATATCACATGATAGGCATTAGGACATCACATTTTGGCCATGCTGTTATATCCCAAATAACAAAGGCAGTACTGTGTAGATATTGCATGATAATGGTTGGTCTCTGATAAATTCAGGTCCCACTCAGCTGTGTAAGAACAGTATAATATCATTGACCTCTGTGTTATGCCACAGTAGAATAGAGGTAATTTACAGCAGTCTCCATATCTGAGCTTTTTAAAGCCTGCCAAGCCTTTGGTGAAATGATGAGACTCATTTCATTTCACCATGTGCATGCATCAAATATCCGGCACTGTTTCTGATCACACTTTTATTTCCTCTCCAGCACAACAAAGCAATGAATGGCTTGTTGATGCGTTGCTGTGTTGAAAGTTTTACTGTTTTCCAACACTTGTGGTCTGAGACTGTGAAACTATACATAGATATTTCTGTTTGCCCAATCTTCCATGGTGGAATAATTGGTATATCGGATATCAATGTTAGGACGTAAAAGCCAGAGAGAGGAAACTGAACATAGAGACAGGAGGAGTGGTTGCATAAATGCCAGAGACGCACAACTCACCACAATGATAAGTGGGGAAAGAAGGAGAGGGGAGGAGCAGTAAAATCGGAAGAATAACATGCAGTGAAGGATAAAAGAAGGGATGAGAGTTATTTTTACCAGCAGATTCATAAAACAAGGCTTATGTAAAGGAGAGAAAGGTAGGTAAAGAGTGAGTGAAATTGTAAAAACACGGTGGCAACACTGACAGACTGAACCAAGGAGCATAGGCACAAAGAAGGTGCTGAAGGAGGTGAAGACAGAGTAGGTAAGAAGAGGTGGGGAGGAAATAATGACAGACTTTGACCATGAACAGAGTCTGTCTGGGTTGCACACAGACGTAAAAGCACAGTGTGATTGAAAAAGAACAGGACCATGTAAGGAGTGAGGGTCTATCTCAAGACAAATGCAGGAAATGACACTAAGGTCTCTGCTCTTTCTCTCTGTTGATGTTTCATGTCCTCTCGGTGTCTCTGTGTCTGACCCCAGCTTTCTCTTTCTCTCAGTGCGTGGTTTGATTATGATGCCCTCGGCAAGGTCCTAATGTTAAATCAGCATTATAAAGTCTGATGCCGGGTTGCTGGCATGAGGGAACGGAGGCATAAATTAAGGCTCACAGGTTCACTGCATTCACTCTTGGCCGGAATCTTTACGCCAACCATCTGCTATCTGCTTGCACCTGTCTACTACAACCTTTACCTCTCTTCTCTTCTCAGCCTGCTCCTCCCTAGATCCCTTTAATCACACCCACCCACTGTATAAAGTTTTCCTTATCCTCTTCCCCTGGTGCCTTCAGTCCCACTTTACCTCCAACCATCCATCTATCAACCAAGCCCTCACCCCTCTTACTTTCCTCAGTGTAATGAAACCCAAGTCCTAATTGCAGCGCAGCAAAGCCACAAAGAGATGCCATGAGGGCTGGGTTGGGATCAAATTTAGTTAAGTTGTTGAGAGCTTTTAACAGAGAGGGAGAAAAAGACACACAGGTTGGCAGCAAGATGTTAAAAAAAGGGAGATTTGTGATTAAACAGAGGAAAGATGGGGAGACAGAAATGACAGTGGTAAGGAATGGAAACAAATACTGTCAAATAGTTTGATGTCCAAGGAAGGAACAGGCATAATTTTTTTCATGTTAAAGGCACAGTCTGTACAAAAGAAGTGGACGTAGCCAATTTGATGTCACCCCTTGGTTTGTGGACTATTGTTTTGAAGCCAGACAGATGTAGCCATATTTGGATGAGGAGTTGGGAGGTTGCTTTTTCATTAATTTTACTCTAAATAGGGCCATAATTTCCAAAATGAATATCATGCTGCATTGAAGAAGACTTGAAACTAGCAATTGAGAAAATTTTAAAAATCATTAGGAAAATGTTTACTGAGGTAATAAATCAACTGAGAAGTAGGGTCATTTTACCATAAGAGTACATACAATAAAACTTATATACGAAATTAATATCATGCCGCATTGAAGAAGACTTTAAACCAGCAAAGTGAGATAATTCATAAATTCATTAGGAAAAATATCTATTGAGGTAATAAATCAACTGAGAAGAAGGGTCATTTTCTCAGACTTCTTTTTGCAAACAGTGGAGTCACCCCCCGATGTCCATTAGAAAAAATGCAGGTTTATCACACTGGCTTCATTTTCAGACCCGACGGCTACATCCACCTCTCTTGTACAGTCTACGGTTTAGGTTCATTGAGTCCTTTCTGCCATAATTTGATCCCAGTAGGAATCATATACCTCAGGTATTTCTACTGGATCTCTGTGTTACTAATTCTGTGAAAGTCACCACCTTCAGAGTTGGCACAGCATTACCACATCTGAATATTTTAACCACTGTTTGACTATAGGTTTTATTAATTGTATTTATCTTTCATGTGGTTTTGTTGGCCAGTCAGCACATTGTAAGAGGTTATCATCACCTACACTGTGCTCATGTCCTGACCTCAACTGGGAACATTGTCAAAACTTAGAGCAGTGTCTGATCCCTGTGATCATGACTTCCATGCAGAGGACAGTGCTGAGTCTGGAGGGTCAGATCTCAATTACTCTGGTAGAGGTGAATCTGGAAATGAAGTCCCAGTCAAGTTCAAGGTCCATGATGGCACAGCACCAAGGATGAACTGTCCTAAAATATCCACAGGATGTTTTACAGTTGTTGTGGTTGATGCATTGCAATATTGTATGGACATCGGGAACAGGGTCTGATTGGGTTGTCCAGACTTTCAGAGAGGGTTCTTGGCAAGATAATTATCAGGAAGTGATACTGCTAAGCCAGAAAACTATACTGGAGGGCTGATGAGTCTAACATTCCCAAAGGAACAATGCAGCTTATGGCCCTGGAACTGTGGATCAACTTTTATCTTCTCATAGGTTGTCAGAAAGTCCAAGGAGTTTGTCAAACCTATTCAAGGCAGGAGCTATACTATGGATTTTGTCATCTCCTGTTCATGATTCAAAGATGATTGAGTAAGGCAGCCCTGGCATGATGAGTAGAGATGTTCAGATATCATTTCTTCTTTCCTGATAACAACTCCAATACCTGAATTTTGAGATGCACATACTTGCGATAACGAATACAATGTTTTAGGCAGCATTGGAGGCATTTTCTGAGGCATTTCAATACTGATAGGTATTGGTAACAATCTAGTGGTGAGGATATTTACCTCAGAAGCATGTCCTTGATATTCACAAATGACTCTATTTCTCTAGTTTCATTTCCCTGCAACCTCGCCTATGCAGCAATCCACTTTATGCCTGTTGCTGTGTCTGAGCAGCAGCTACTAAGATGAGGACTTGTTCTTCCAAATATAAGGCCTTGCTTCTGTCAGGGGAAAAAAAATGCTCGTCCTGTTAGGTGGGAGGGTTAGCAGCTGTCCCAGGTGGAACAGTTCAAGTATCTTATGAGAGCAGCTGGTTGCATCACCTGCAGTAATGATGATGCTATTCTGGACCATGGTATAGTAAAGGGGGTGTTAAGCTTGAAGGTAAGGCTTGTGATCAGCCAGTCAGTTCTGTGGTCATTGGGCTACTGTCTAAGAACACATACAGAGCTCAGCAACTTGGAAAGACCTCTGAACTAAGTTGCTACTTCTCCAACCCTGAATCAAGTGCCACCAGTAGCTATCAAAGGGTGAAAGGGTGATCAGCATCACTGCAGAAGTGATTTTGAAACTACTTGTCAATTAAATCAGCAGTTTCCTTCAGTTTACTTTTACTAGATCATAAAACTGGTGTTTTTGCTTTTTCAGTATAAAGGATTGTGATGTGTATAACTTCAGAAATATCTGCTGCCTTACCTCTGAAACACGGCTCTGCTTGCTTGATGGAGCTGCTCCAGTCTGTAAGTGTGTTTCCTTGTGCCTGACTGCAAGTCTATGGAACAGCAGCCTACAGTGTTGATAGACTATTGCTGGTAGCATGTAACCAGATAGCAGTGTGGGCAGGACATTGAGTGAGACTAGAGAGTGATGACCACAAACAGAGAGCCAGCTGGATCAGAGCCAAAGTAACACATTTTAAAATTATTATCAGAAAAAACAAAGCAAAACAAAACAAAAAAAGCAACAACAAAGATAACTGTAAAAATGCTGAATATGAAAAAATAATGTTTGACCCCTACACTGAATCAACAAATTGACTTTTCTAAATGTCTAAATATGCCGTGCTGCATGGGAAGTGCTGACTACTGTATATTGTTACAACCCATTTTAGTATTTCAAGGCACTTGAACCTGTCCAACTGTCAATAACCAATAAATGAGTAAATGTAAACACATACATTTCAAGCCTTCATTGCATTATTTTCATTGGACCAGCACATTTTCTGCCAGTGAAATGCTAAATGTCCCAGAGAAAATGACAGTCTGATTTCATTATCAGGCTAAGTGCAACCATCTTTTGCCAGACAACTGGGTTTACCTGAAATTGCTGCATAATTCACATGCTCTCACACACATACAAACACCCACACACAAACACAAAGAAAGAAAGTGACAGCTGTGGTGTTTCACTCCAATAGGCTGTAGCTGTTACATTATGTGATTATGCTCTTTTATAGCGTATGCACTGTCTGCCTCATTCCAACAAAAGATTTGCTCTCTCCATCTGTGAGTGTGCCTGCATCTTTGTGAGTGTGAGGAGTGAGAATAAGTGATCTCTCCGTGGGCCTGCATGCGTGTCTTTCCTTGCGTTTTGGTGAGGTCTGTCAGCTCAAAGCAACAAACAGGTGTCAGCACCTTTAGATAAACATCTGAGAAACTCTCTTTGCTTCTGTTGCCTTTCTGACAGGTCCACCGCCCGTTTGTACTTGCTCTATCTCTGTCTGTGTGGTGCCTTTCTGTCTGTCTGCCTGTCTGTCAGTCAAGATTGGGGATGACAGTAAACAGAATAATGTGCAGCGAAACAGAAACATTACATATGCTTGAATGTCGGTCAGTATTTTCACTTGCTGATTTAGTATATATTTGATCTTATTTTTACAATTCACAGCACTTTAATGCACCAGCAGAAGTGCCTTGGATGTGCTCAGATGAGTGTGAGACGTTGGGAGAGGTTTTGTTATTCTTCTGTGGGGTTATCATCACCGATTGTTCTGCTCACTCTATCATCTGTGACGCAGGTTTTATGCTATCCTTTTATTTCTGAAGCAGTGTCACATTGAAAATGGATCAGGGTTTCATGGCGGTGTAGCGTTTGTCAAAGTCTCCTCTGTATGTAGAATCACAGAGGCGAGAAGGGAGGCAGGGGGGAGGAAAAGTTATTTTTATTCTGCTCCCTCCCATCGCCAGCCTCCGCTCCTGTGCGCCCCATGCACAAACATTTTGGGAAAGCTGCTGTATGTGTATATGCACAATTTCGTGTGTGTGTGTGGTGTTTGTATGAAAGATTGATGTTGGCCTAAGTACCTGCCAAGCTGCATCAGGCCAGGCACACACTGAGCGAGGGAGAGAGGGGGAGAGAAAGAGGGGGAGAGGGGGAAGGAGAGAAGGAGCAGATGCCACAGATAGAGATGCCTATCAATAATGCAACCTCCACTGAGTTCACTATTGAGGGAGGGTGAGATGGGAAGTAACGAATCAAACTGAGGGAGGGAGGGAGGGAGGGAGGCGGTAACTAGAAAGAGTCTGATTATAAGACATAGATATGGGTTCAGGAGAGACCGAAAAGCGAAAGAGGAAGGGAACTTGGAGAAAGACAAAATAAAGAATGAATTGTGCAAAGGCATGAATTGTGGGTGCGACAAAGAAAAGTAAAATAGGGCAAGTGCAGAGATAGAGATCTGTAACAAAATGTTAAAACAGTAGTGCATACATTTGAGAGAAATAGAGAAAGAAGGCCTGTAAGGATGGAAAGAGGAAATATAAGGGCAAGGAGGAGAAAACTCGAACAGTGTGCTTCCATTAAGTCAAAATTATATGCAACACATGCAGAGTTAACACAGTGAGAAAAAAGAAATTCTCACATCTCATTATTAATGCACAGTTTTCCTCTTATAACAAGGAACTACTTGTCATCTTAACGAGAACATTTTCTTCTTATAATGAAACAGTTTGACATGATGATGATGTTTGAGACTTCCATTTTCATAAGAACAGAATCTCATAAACTACACTGAAGGAATAATACAGCATTGTAATGCAGGGTTCAACAATAAGGATTGCCTGCTCGCGTGGTCAAGTAAAATATCACTTTAGGCAAATAACTCTGGCAGCTCACTTGCCCAGCTGCACAAGTGGTAAAAAAAAGAGTTGAACTATTTTGATTATCGGTTAATCTTTGAAACAATTTTTCAACCAGAATGGCAAACAGAATAGGTCTACATTTACTTATATACTTTATTTATGAGAGAAAATGATGCTGTTCTTGCTAGTTGGTGCCAGAAGTTCAAGTTGCCAGTGCTACATATTAAGTAAAGGATAATGTACTGTGAGCAGTTCATTATTGTGAAATAAACCCAGTTCCATTGTTCATGTCATTTGTAACCTGTGCTTTTCCTACTATTGCAAGTTAAAATGTCTGCTGTTAAAAATTCCTATGAGATACATTGTTGTTTTTATGTGACCGACCAAGTGCTTGATTTACTCTCTTTGTATTAAACATTAGAAGCACTTTGCTGACTGTTATCAGTCTTTGGTGCAGGCACAAAACTCAATTTTTATAATGATTTAAAATCTTTCTTAAGTCAATAAACCAATTTTGGATGTAACTCACTTAACTGGGAAATTAAAAAACCTTCATCTAGCCAGAAACGCTCTAATGACTGTACATAATGTGTGTCATGTGCCCTGCCCTTCATCACAGACTTTATGTGACCACAGTATGCCCTCCATAGTGATTTCATTGTTGAGTGAAGAGTGGGCGCTAAGAGACGAGCAGGGATGACATAACGTCCCTACTGTAACTACCACACCACACAAGTCAAACAAGGCCAGTGTGTGTGTGTGTGCACGCGCGCAAGAGAGAGTACATGGTCCATTAGTTGTAAACAACTATTTCCTCCAGAGAGTTCCTATTTTGTTAATGGGGGAGGGGAAGTCAGTGTTACGAGTGTGTGTGTGTGTGTGTGTGTGTGTGTGTGTGTGTGTGCGCGCTTGTGTATGTTTTGTTTTTCAACTCAACATTGTTCACATGTGAATAAGTA
>JAJHUR010107351.1:0-16700 GCA_027495735.1 Lutjanus campechanus
TATTATATAATATATATTTATATTTATTATATTATATTATTATTATTACAAATGAAGCTTTATAGGCTTTTTATAGGCTTTGAATAATTCCTTTACTATTGTGATCAAAAACATTGAATCTCAATTCTGAGGCTGTTCTGTAAATATTCATTCATACACTTAAGAATATTCATGCTCTGAGTTCATAAAAAACTTGTTCTGTAATAGTTCTCTTACTTTTGTGACCAAAAACATTGATTTGAATCTCAATTTTGAGGCTGTTCTGTAAATAGTTTTCAAATAAACAATAAATATAGAAACTTCTGATCAATCCATATCAATTTCAGACTTAAAATAATGTACCGATTTAACCCCACCCATTTCCTGTTAAACCATGCCCGTTTTCGGTTTAGGTCCTGCCCACTCTGAGTACAGATACGGATACAGATAATTTAGATGGTTGAACAGATACAGATACAGATACAGATAGTGGTGTACTCGCTCATCCCTAGTTCTGAGTCATACTAAATGAAGACCCATTTGGGAGCCGTAAGAGCCAGCTGTTCTAAGGGGGCCGAGCCAAAAGAGCCGAATCTTCCCTTCACGGCTGTTCTCGCATATGAATATGGAATATATAGATATAAACAAGATCTAATTTTTTTAAAAAGAAAAAAAAAGAAAAGATAGCAGTGGGGAAACAGCTCTGTGAAATCTATCATTTTTCACCTGTGGTCTGTATAACTGCCATCATAGTCGGAGATATAAATGCTCAGAAATCTAAATGGAGGCAACCAAGAATCAGGCCCATGTTCTCAGCTATCAACCCAGTATACCAGCCAACGCATCTCCATCTTCAGTCGTGGTGGGGCTGCCACGTCCAGTCCAGCCCTGGTTGGGTCGCAGCCATCTCCTGTCCCAGTTGGGCTGCAGCCATCTCCAATTGTGGCTGGGCTGTCACTGCCGCAAGCATCTCCTGTCCCAGTGGGGTTGCCGCTGCCTTCAGTCCTGGTGGTGCTGCCACAACCATGTCCTGGTCCACCCACAGATGTCTCCTCTTCTTGCTTGGCTGAAACTTTCAAACTTATTCACTGTCCAAAAATGCTGAAAATAACAGTTTTGTTTTATGGATGCACTTATGATGAGCAATAACAGTAAAGCTAAGCTTACTTACAAACACAAGTCTCGTTGTTCAAAACATGGAATAAATAATAACCAACCCAACAAAAACAAATACCTGCATACTGATCAACACTATCTTAAAAAGAGTCCAGCTAATGTCTAACATGCTCAGCCAAAGAGTTTGTCAGCCCACCTGGCTAGTTTCGACTTTACTATCAGTTACATTCAATGGCGTCTGAGGGCCAAGAGGACCAGGCAGAACTCAGACACAGAGCGGACAAACAGCTGCTCACAGACAGGTAGCTATAGATGAGAGGATCGGAGGCAGACTAGAGCTTCTGGAGGAAGAAACACTCTGATGCTGACTTTCTTGGCAGGAGAGGAGCTCATGGTGTATTTTTCAAGCTTTTGGGATTTAAAAGTGGATTTACCTTCCCATTTATTTCTGGAATTGACGGGGAATAGATATCTAGCACTCCAAACAGCCCTCAAAACGGCCATCCAAACTGAGCGTTTTCAGATGCAGGCTCCAAACGGAGTGGGAGAAGAAAATACCCAGAGGGCATTATCAAACGCTGCAAAGAAATGCAATATTGCGACTGCTCTGGGCAAGGATGTTCACAAATGTACATAAAAATCTTCAAAAATAACAGTGCAAAAATGTGAAAAACCTTCGGAATGTCTTATTTTTATGTAGATGCACATGAATATGTGATTGTATCGCTGTGACAAGCATTTCAGAAAAGTTCCCATTCATGTGTGTGACAACAAGCAATTTGAGAGTGACAGTTATGTTAGTTTTCTCCACGTCCTGTATATGAAGTTTGAAATTTTTCCAAGAGGCATAGTTAGCACACTTCCCTGCTAATGGGCAGGAAAAATGTTACACTGAAATAGGCAACCTGCTAGCCGGTGTTGTCAATACATTAATCTGTCATGTCATGTTTTCTCCTGAAAATTGGTCACGTGTGTCAGCAGTAACGTTGGTTGATAATGGTTGTCACCATAACAAATCTGACGGATCATGAAAGACTCTAATATAAAATATATGTCATCATAATGTTAAAATCATCGTCTTTTTGAGAAACATTAGTCAACATTTTTCACAATTTTCTTTACATTTCTTACATCATGTATTTTTTCTTTGCATACGTAACAGGAAGAATTGGTGTATTACATATAGGCAAAACTGTAGTTTGGCGTAGGCAGTCAATGCAATTTTGAAAGTGTAAAGCGGTGTTACTTGGATGCAGATTGAAGAGACCAGGATGGAGTTGCATTATGGAAATGACCCAGCATTTTTAGTAGCTAAAAGTGTGGATATCTCAGCCTCTTTTCCTCCAGTTTCTTGTTTTTTTGGCCACAGAAAACAGGGCAGAGAGAGGGGAAGACACGCAGCAAAGGGCCACAGGCAGGAGTCGAACCAGCGGCTGCTGCAGAGGACTAACAGCCTCCATACATGGGTCTGACATTCTACCAACTGAGCTAAACGTCCGCCCCCAGTTTCTGCGACTGTTTCACAGCCTTATGCCTTAGCCTTAGAATCGCCATATGGAATTGGTGTACTTTGGCATACAGTATGCAGTCAATGCAAGTGTAACGTGTACTTGGATGCAGATTCAGAAGACCAGGATGGAGCTGCATTACAGGAATGACCCAGCATTTTAAGTAACTAAATAGCTCGGCCTCTGTTGCTCTAGTTTGTTATTTTAATCTGTCTCTTGTGAGTCCTACATATTCACAGAAGTGCAATACTAAATTGTACTACATTGAGAACCCCTTTGAGAGGGTCACCTGACCATGATATGCTAATCAGCTCTGAAGACTAATTGATCTAATATACTGCTCAGTGGCAAAGACCAAGGGATCAGTACAGATGCACAAACCAAATCAACATGGTGTGAAACACACAGAGCGCTAAAGTTAAGTGAAAATCTTTCTCTACAGAAAAACTTATCATTTTCTTTATATACTACATGTCATTACAGATGTTACCTCACTATTAATAATCATTTATGCATGGAACCTAAATTTTATGTCAACAGCTCTTATTATTATAATTATTATCAGTATGTTTATGTGGACAAAATTCTCTGTTATATAACACCAGATTTATCTGGCACAGCAGCAGCGACTGCCTCCATTTATTTATTATACATTTTTGTTACCTCTTTGTCATTTATTATAATATGTGGGAACCTTCTTGTAATAACTTCCATTATGTACTTCAAACAGCTCCACACTCCTACAAACTTCCTCATCCTCTCTCTTGCTGTATCTGACCTGCTTGTTGGGGTTTTACTTTTGCTTTATGTGGTGTTACCATATAAGTTCTTCTCTTGTTTCATACTAAACTATTTTGATGTCTATTTGTGTGTATCCTCTGTTTGGAACTTGTGTTTTATTTCTGTTGACAGATATTATGCTGTTTGTCAGCCTCTGAAGTACAGAACTAAAATAAATCTCCGTGTTACTGTGATCATAATCTTGGTGAGCTGGACTTTACCTTTTCTTAGCTTCTCATATACAGGTTTACAAGATGTTTTTGCTTTTTACCTCCCAGCTATCATTATGTGTGCCATCTACCTAAAAATTTTGATGGTAGCGAAGAGACAGGCACGTAGCATCCAGAACACAACCTGTCAGAGGACAAAGTCTGAAAGTAAGATGGAGAGAAAGGCCACAAAAACTCTGGCTATTGTGATGGGAGTTTTTCTGATCTGTTGGACTCCTAGCTTTCTTTGTTGGACCATAACCTATGTATACCATATACCCATTTCTGTGAATTATGCATTTGTGTGGCTTGGATGGTTAAATTCAATGTTCAATCCATTCATCTATGGTTTCTTTTACAGCTGGTTTCGATCAGCTTTCAGAATGATCATTTCTGGGAAGATATTTCAAGGTGATTATACCAATTCTAAGCTCTCTTAACTTATTACTTGGTGGTAATCATCACTAGTTTTGCTCTTAAGATTTACTTCTCTTTCTACTCCAGGTCATATGAAACTTGTATCTGAATGTACAACTCAGTACACAGATATCAGTGCATAGTAAACAGTAAATACTATGATAAGTACAACTCTAAAATTTTCTCAGATTAAAAATAAAGGATCTTGGTTTTTCAGTAGTTTTCAGTCACTGCCTTTAATAGTTGTTTTTTGATTAAGATGAAAACAGAAAAAGAAGCTGAATGAAGTTTCATCACTGTCAGTCATAAAGCAGAATGACGTCTTTCAATTGCAGTAACATTTAAATCAGTTCACAAGTTGCATATTGACCACAACATTGTGTAGATTATAGTGAAGAGAGACAACTTCTAGTTTTCACAGCACAAACATAGCTCAAGTAAAAAATGGTGGATTACTTTTGCCTATGATCAGATAAATAATTTATGGATGTGCACTTTCTTGCACAAAAGTGTTTGTATCAACAACATTGAGTCACTTGAGTCACTATTAGTGGACACTGCTTGCCTTTGTCAGAAAGTCTAACAGTGAATAAAATTTACAGATGAGTACAGGCAGGTTTTTTTTAAGTCTGAAGACTGTGTATACACGTTTTCATTTCATGCATTCTCAGTTATCAGTCTTCAGTCTGATTTTTACACTTCTCACCTCTGGTATAATCAGTGATCAATCAATGCACCCACATTACAACGTCGTTGTTGAATGGTTAAATTTTTAATGCAAATGAAAATTATGTGAGACAGACAGTTACCACCATGAACTACTTTATCTCAAAACCTTTTATGTGTCAGTTATACACAACTTGCAGCCAGCAGGCGAAATCTGGCTCCCAGTAGCTGTCAGGTGGCCCTCTGACTGTTTTCTCATTTGCAATGAAAATTAATTGATTGATTAATTGATCCCCTGTTCTTCCCATAAATGTGTATTACAGACTAAAAGAGCTTTATTATGTTGCCCTTTCTGTTCCTGGTAGGATAATAGAGGTTCCAGTTATTTTAATGTTGTAACCTGTTTCAAATGTTACCAAAGCACAACTAAAATGCAGTGGATGTTTGTAAATGCAGTAAAACATCAGATTTAACATCTGTCAATCCTTGCACCAAATCAATTTAGTTAATAAGTTCTGTCAAAAAGTCAGTTAATTTGAAAATAAAGAATTTCAAAGAAAGATGAGTTATGGGCCTTTTAATGTTCACATAATATTAATTTTATCAGATAAATAATGTTACTATTAATGCTTGTTTATTAACTGGCCCCTGGCCTCCTATTATTTTGCAAAAGTGACCCTGGGTAAAGCAAGGTGAGTAACCCTGTTGTCAAAATGAGACAAAATGGCAAAAATGAGCTTTCTACTCATACTGACCCCACACACTAACCCATACACTGAACATTATTACGTATTATTTAGCAATTAGTATGTGGCAACTTGATTAAGCATAAATTAATTTAGATTAATGTGACGTACAAGATAAACTGAAATAACAAGGGCCCCTCTACATGATGGTGCATCAAGTGTCATAGTAAACAGAAAACCTGTTTATGAAAGAGAGAAAAGCTCAACACTTCTCCAGGCTTTCATCTTTATCATTACAGTTTCACAGCAGCCATTCTTTTTTTGTTTTGGCAGACATAAGCATATAAGCATTTTACACAACACAACAATTCCCCTAACATAAGGTAATGATGAATGAAGTTTCAACATTCACAATAATTAAAGTTAAAATCATATTGTAGCATATTGTAAATTAAAAAAAAAACTAGACTTCTGCACCTCCTCTTGGGTCTGTTCTAAGCCTTTCGGGAAGCTGGCCAGTGATGGTAGACTTGAACCAATGAAAGGTCATCTACAGACTGGGCATTCCAATTGGCTGTTCTACGAGTGCAGCTGCACATGGACATTTCTTCAGTGCAGCCCTGAATCAATAACAGAAAATCTTACAGGATAGGTCACTATAAAACAGAATTATCAGAAAAAGCTATCTTAGAAGAGTCCAGCTAATGTGCAGTCTGCTCAGCCCAGGAGTCTGTCAGCTTACCCAGCTTGTTTCAACTTTACGTTCAATGACATCTATAGTGGGACTTTTGCTGAGGGCCAAGAGGACTGGGTAGAACTCAGACACTGAGCCAACCGACAGCTGCTTACAGCTGGGGAGCTCTGGATGAGAGGGTCGTGGCAGACTGGAGCTTCTGGAGGAAGAAACAGTTGTCCTGATGCCAACTCATTTATTGGTAGTAGGGGAGCTCAAAGTATATGTTTCAAACTTCACATTTCTTGTAAACCTGTGTGCAGCAGTGACCACAAAGGAGCAGCCGGTGCTGTTTACAGTGAGATAATTAGTCTCTCTATCCATGTTGACTGCTGACTGGAGAAGAAACGTGTGTGAAACTTGCATTGCGAGAGGAATGACAGGAGGGATGTAAAGGAAAGAATCAACTTCTCCAGTGAGTACTGACCTACAAACACACACAGGGCTTCTTCACTAGTCCTCTTGGCTTCGCCAAGTCAAACAGTGCCGCACTTATTTGCATTCCCATTACTGCATTTATCACACAGAGCCCTGCCCGAGATGGACATTCTCTAGTGTAGAGTCAAAACGAGCCCACCTGCCATCTTACCAACTGCAGCCAACCCGTGACAACCCCCTTTTCTCCCACTCAAACAAATCAGTGGGTTTTTTTGTGACCTGTGATTTGTGATCTGTAAAGTGTAACATAAAATCACTAATCCATAAAAAAAACATACAGGTCTCTACCAAAAGTGCAAATGTATATATGCCAAGACATGGAACTAGATATATTTATTAATGTACATACAAGCATCTACACAAAGCTTACCAAAACCTACCCTTAAAGTCATAACACATACTGTATACTCATGCATACATACATATGTAAGCCTACATACACCTACATATTTGCAGTAAGGAACATAAAATGAAAACCAAAAATATTATGTTACGGCACATTATAACCCTGATAAATTGAGCCAGTGTTATGACACTGAAAGATATCTACACCACTTCGTAGAAGAGATAACTTATAAGAGCAAAACAGGGAACAATGAATAAAGAACAGAAAGAAAAAACAAAACTCAGACAGAAGCAGAGAGACGCGGGACGTTCCCCTTAAGCCAAAAGGCCATTAAAATCCTCCACTGTTTGGGCCCAAAGTTTAATCATTTCCAAAACAGACATATTATCAGCAGCTTCCTGCGAAGATGGCTTGGTTTGCCAAGGAGTTTAAGCAGTGCTGCTCTGTATGGGTCTACCAACACCCCACAGCTCCCTTTCCATGGCCTCACAGAAGAATTCATGGTAACACACACCAGAGAGGCCATGCAATATAAATACTCCAGGGACCCTAAAGTGGCAGCAGCTGGTGTTGAGGTGTGCACAGGCAGGAAATGGAGTGTTGCCAGAGAGCTTCAAGTAGCAGAGGCAAGGTTGAGGCAGAAGGCTCTGGTAGGGACGGTGGCTACTGGGTGAGCAGGCCTGGGCTACTTTCCGAGCTGCCAGGTCAGCAAAGCCAAGGGCAAGGAGCATCAGCTTCTCCTCCAGGAAGAAGTACGGGCCAGTGCAGAGGAGGTATGAATCAGCCATATGGTCTAAGTCAGCAAGGAGCCTGGACAAAGTGGGAGAGCATCTTGCTGCGAAAGATCACCTGGCTGGATTTCTGGTGGGCCGACTTCCACCGCATCAGATTCCTGATCCAGGCAGTCTACAACACCTTGCCTAGCCCATCAGACCTCCACACTTGGGGCAAGGCTGAAACACCCTCCTGTCCCCACTGTCCTGGGAGAGGGTCCCTCCAACACCTGCTCAGCAGCTGCCCCAAAGCTCTAGCCGAAGGACACTATCGCTGGCGCCATGACCAGGTGCTCAACAGTCGCAGGAATAGTTGCCATGGCAATCCAGTCCAGCAAGCACCATCCAAGGAAGAGATCCATCCCTTTCTTTAGGGCTGGAGAGAAGCCAGTCCCACAACCGACCACAAAACCTTGCCTTCTGTCCACAGCCCCAGACTGGCAGCTCGGGGTGGACCTCGGAAAACAGTTGAAGTTCCCTGAACACATCACTCAAAAAGCACTCCGTCCAGGCCTGGGGTCTCATTTATGAAGGTTGCTGCACACAAAAAGATTGCGGAAACGGGGTTGAAAGGTGCATATGCATTTTTCGCCGCCAATGCAGGGTGCACAGCTGCAGCGCCTCTGAGTTGCTGGAACACAGCGAGTAAAAGAAACAGAAACTCTTTATGTGGGGAAAAAAGCCCTGATTATTTTTTTGTACACAAACGTGTCGGTGCATTTGGTTTACTCTCAACTCAAACAAGGGGATACATGTTACCCATTACGCAGGCTACCTGAATCATCCCGTGCGTCTGGCTCACTCTGCCCCACTCTGACTTCAGCACTCCTCCACTCATATGAGACTCCCTGATGGTAAGTTTCTCATCAAAAGATTGAGGTGTCTTTCTGCTACCCGTGGCACAAATACACACACTCACATGGCCTGTGGATCTGTGCTTTCTGGTTTATACTTTTCTGTCGGACTACTTATTTTTTAATTTGTCTCGGCGAGTGTTATATTTGTGAGGTAGCAGTATTCTCAGCGTCCGCCACATGCTACCTTTTTGGCGTCTGTAATGGCCACAGTTTGTCGACCAAATAACATATTTTCCTTGTCTCAACCTCTACAATAAAAACGTTGGTTTCTAGCCTTTTCTAAACATCATTTTCTAGCCTTTCCTGCAGTGTTCACCACGATTGTTCTCCTGCAGTCAGTGTGAATGAATATTAATTTTGGGCATTTCATTGACCATTTATAGGAAGTTATGGGCGTTACATGACGTCCGCAAAAGGTGCGCCACATTTCAAGTTGATTGTGATTTATAAAGGAAAACCGGCGTAGAACGTGCCTACGCCCTGTTTTGTAAATCTGAATATTTTTAGACGAAAGCACTTTCTGTGTTTCATCCGACCGCCATCTTTTAAGGTAAACCCTACGCACAGTTTTATAAATGAGGCTCCTGGTCTTTTTCTCTGACTCTACCAAGCAGGTCATCATGTGGGAGCGTACAGTGCCCTGGGAAGAGCACATGAAAGAGGCTCACAAGAGAAAACTGGCCAAGTACCACAAGCATGTGGAGCAGTGCAAAATCCAAAGCTGGCAGGCCCACTGTGAGCCAGTTGAAGCGGGCTGACGTAGTTTTGTAGGCAGCTCACTCTGCAAAGCTCTGACCAGGCTTGGAGTCACTGGAACTGCAAAGAGGGGGGCCATACACCGCAGAGAAAGCCACCAGGTGGCTTTGGATGAAGAGGGCAGACCCATGGCTTGTCGCTGCTGGGATGCAAGCCAGGACTTGATCAACCCTGGCTGGGTCACCTGGGCGAGGGGGTCTGATGTTGAAAGACCCGAAACCCCCTATGACCCAAGGAACATCACTGAGGATGCATCCCAGCGCATCTGAGAGACGTATCTTGCAATCTCAGGGCCCTATCTTATGCTGATGTAAAGCACAAGTTCAAAGTGCAAAGTGCGATGGTTTTAATTTTTTTTAATTTTTTTTTATTAGTTTCTCTGTCCATTTTGACTGCTGACTGTGGGAGAAATGTACTTTATAGTTACATCATCTATGTACAGAGAGGAAAAAGAAGGGAGACTAGACAGTCCAAACAGAACCACAGTCTGGTGAGTACAGAGTTCAGTAAGAGGCTGCTCACTAGATTTTAGCTAGCTGCTCATTAGATTGCGACTGGCTGTTTGGGGTGAATTATCAAACTCAAGTAAAGCAAATAATTACAAATGTTCCCCAAATAATCTGGCAGTCAAACTTGTGCCAGTAACCTAACCAAACTGCGACTGTTTCACAGCCTTATGCCTTAGCCTTAGAATCGCCATATGGAATTGGTGTACTTTGGCATACAGTATGCAGTCAATGCAAGTGTAACGTGTACTTGGATGCAGATTCAGAAGACCAGGATGGAGCTGCATTACAGGAATGACCCAGCATTTTAAGTAACTAAATAGCTCGGCCTCTGTTGCTCTAGTTTGTTATTTTAATCTGTCTCTTGTGAGTCCTACAAAAAGTGCAGAAGTGCAATACTAAATTGTACAACATTGAGAACCCCTTTGAGAGAGTCACCTGACCATGATATGCTAATCAGCTCCGAAGACTATCTGATCCAAGATACTGCTCAGTAGCACAGACCAAGGGCTCCCATCAGTATAGATGCACAAACCAAACAGGCATGGTGTGAAACACACAAAACACTGAAATTAACTGAAAATCTCTTTCTACAGAAAGATAGAGACTATTACTTTTCTTTGCGTAAGGCATGTTATTGCAATTGTTACTTCACTATTAATGATCGTTTATGCATGGAACCTAACTTAATTGTGAACAGTTCTGATGATGTTTTTGTGGAGACAATTCTCTGTTATATATTACCAGATGAGATAACAGCAGCCTCCATCTCCATTTATTTATTGTACACTTTTGTTATCTCTTTTTCAATTATAATAATATGTGGTAACCTTCTTGTAATAACCTCCATCATTTATTTCAAACAGCTCCACACTCCAACAAACTTCCTCATCCTCTCTCTCGCTGTATCTGACCTGCTTGTTGGGGTTTTACTGATGCTTTATGTCGTGTTACCGGATACGATAACTTCTTGTTTGGCACTAGACTATTTTGATCTCTATCTGTGTGCATCTTCTGTTTGGAACTTGTGCTTTATTTCTGTTGACAGATATTATGCTGTGTGTCAGCCTCTGAGGTACAGAACTGAAATAAATGTCCGTGTTATTGTGATCATGATCCTGGTAAGCTGGACAATATCTACTCTTACCTTTACCCACATTGTAGGTTTGCAAGATGTTTTTGCCTTTTATCTCCCAGCTACCATAATGTCTGTCATCTACCTAAAGATTTTGACAGTGGCACAGAGACAGGCACGCAGCATCCAGAACACAACCTGTCAGAGCACAAAGTCTGAAAGTAAGATGGAGAGAAAGGCCACAAAAACTCTAGCTATTGTGATGGGAGTTTTTCTGATCTGTTGGACTCCTTTCTTTCTTTGTTGGGCCATAAGTGTTAATTACCACATACCAACTCCAGTGTATTATGCATTTGTGTGGCTTGGATGGTCAAATTCAATGCTCAATCCATTCATCTATGGTTTCTTTTACAGCTGGTTTCGATCCGCTTTCAAAATGATCATTTCTGGGAAAATCTTTCAAGGTGATTTTACTCATTCTAAGCTCTCTTGACTCATTACTTGCATCATTAATCATCAATAGTTTTGCTCTGAAGATTTACATCTCTGTCTACTGCAGGTCATATAAAATTTGCATATGAATACAACTCAGTACACGGATAGCAGTACATAGTAAACAGTACATACAATAATCTCAATGTTAATGTCAATAAATTATCACAGGGTTCACATATCCCATTGTTTTCCTCATTTCTTACTGTATGTATTCAGTCAGATGTCATAAAATGAATGCAGGAGCGCAGCTCTGAAGTTCTCTCTGAATAAAATGTAAGGAATTATTTAATGTTGATCAGGATGTCAGTGTTTTTCAGCCAGTGCCTTCATCAATTGTTTTGGCTTCAGATGTCAACAGAAAAAGGAATAGAATAAAGTTTAATCACTGTCAGTCATAAAAAAGTCTTTCTTTTGCAGTAACATTTAAAGCAGGTGACAACAAGTTGCATGTTGTCCACAACATTGTGTAGATTTTAATGAAGAGAAGTAACCTCTAGTTTTCACAGCACAGGCATGGTTTAAGTAAAGAATGGTGGATTACTTTTGTCTATGATCAGATTAAAAAAAATGGATGAAAACTTTATTGTCCTTAACAGTAGAATCACTTTTTGTGTAGGTTAATAATTTCTCAGCATGTCTTTGCTTTAACACTTACGAAGATGCTGTAAATCAAAGACTAAGCACAGAGAATGTCCACTTTTACAGCCCATGATGACTGTAGACATTTATACGCTGCAGTTTGTGTCAACAACACTAAGTCATTATTAGTGGACACTCGGCTTGCCTTTGTGAGAAATTTTCACAATGAATAAAATGAACAAAACAATACAAGCAGGGTTTTTTTTTTCAATGAAAAAGACTATGTATATGTTTACATATTATACATTCTCAATTATGAGTCTAAGGTCTTACTTTTACACATCTCACCTCTGCTGTGGTTTAATCAGTGACCAATCAATACACCTACATTACAACATAGTTGTTAAATTTTAATTGATTTATTCATTTCAATGGAACTGAAAATTATGTGAGACAGAATGCTGTTATCAAAAACTATCATAAAAACATCGTAAAAACAGGACACATCCCTGAGGCCCAATGGATTGGGTCCTGGATCACAAAATATCTAAAGCATAAAAAGAGAAAAGTGATCTGCACACCAAAAGAGCACCCATATTATTAATGTGTATCACGTAGTGCATTCCTATGCATTGTGGGTATTTAACTCTCTGGGCTCTATGCTGGCCATTTGTGGCTACTTCACATCTTTCTTTTTTTTTACCATTTTAGCTGTGTTAATGCATATGGTATGAAATTTAATTTTTTCTTTTTTCAGATTTTTTAATTTATCAAAAAAAATATTTTTTTAATTTTCAACTTCAGCTCTTTAAATATAATAATCAATACTGTATACATCCAATTGTACAACTTGGCTCCATTGTGGCTACTTTTGGCCAGTTGAAACCCATGAAAACTACATTTTTTAATTCCTTGTTATATAAAGTATTAAATCATACAATTTAGGTAAAATGAATTTCATTCTAAACTTTCCACTAGGGGCGTATGATGACTTACTGCGCTCCAATGGAGCGAATGAATGACGCAACTTTGACATAGGTGTGATCAGGATAAGGATGTCAGATAATGATTTGTGTTTGTGCATGAAAAAAATTGTGCCTGTGCATGAAATTGCAGCACAAATATGTACTTGCAAGATAGAGTGAAATAAATTTTGATGTATCATGCCTCCAGGTTGCAGTGAATTTCTGTTGATGCAGATGATTGTGCTTTGAGTTTTCCAGGCAAACTTGGCTTTGATGCACATGCTGAAAGCACCTCTAGCATTATTCTTTTCATAAAAACACACCACACACAACTACACTATAGCTCATGGACACCCAAAGATCTACTCTCCAAAAAAATCCCTTGATCATCTTTGACCTCTTGCAGAGGTCAAAAATGCAGCTGCAGGGGAAACAAAAACAAACTCTGGCACTGTTTATAAATCTGTCCTGGAGTTTATGCAGGTGCAGTCAATACTCATGCTATAAGTAAGCCTAACAGCTCCCAGATCATAATTTCTCTGGCAAGAAGGTCATATTCACTGCTTCAAACACATGACTATGTAATGCACTCAGAGAGTGACAATGAGGAGAAATCTTCTGCACCTAGATGAGGACACCCTCTCCTGAAGATGAGGGGACTCCCTTCTCAGAGGATGACAGCATCACCACTGATGATGAGTATCAGCCAGTGCCTGATTCGTCTTCCTTAGGGCATGAGGACGATACAGACGCAGCGGTGGAGGCCGAGCAGCTGATGGCAGAGACAGTAGGAGCTGTGGCAGAAACAGAGGAGCTGGTGGGTGAGTGGATGTCTTGTGATGGAAAAATTCCCACTGCTGAAGGGACCCTGCGCTACAATCCAGTACCCACCGGTATCACCTCAGGGCCCACCCTGTATGCAGTTGCCTGCATCAGCAGCCTGAGGTCTGCCTTTGACCTGTTTTTAACAGAGTAAATGACTCAGCTGCTGTGCACCCACACAAACCTGCATGGGAGGTGGAGGTGTGAGGATTGGAGGGATGTGGATGAAGTGGAGATGAGAGCCTACATCGGGATTCTGATTCTGGCTGGCGTCTATCGCTTAAGACATGAAGCAACACATAGCATGTGGGATGACAAGACAGGTTGGGCCATAGTTTCTGCTACGATGCCCCTCCCGCTACGCTCAGATCAGCGCTAGCATCCGCTTTGATGATAGGCTAACCTGCCTGGGATGCTTCAGGGATGATAAGCTCACTGCATTTTGCATCCTGTGGAAAAAGTGGGTGGCTCACCTCCCCCTCTTGTTCAATCCAGGGACTGACATGCGTGTTGATGAGCAGCTTGTTGCATTCACAGGTTGTTGTGGATTTCGACAATATATGCCCAACAAGCCTGCAAAGTATGGCATTAAAATATGGGTCACCTGTGATGTGGCAACTTCCTATGCCTGGAGGATGCAGATTTACACAGGAAAATCCCCCGGTAGTTCCCGGCAAGTTAACCAGGGAATGAGGGTCACACTCCAACTGACAGAGGGGCTCCAAGGACACACTGTCACGTGTTACAACTTCTTTACTTTGTTCGCCTTGGCAGAGGAACTCCTCAGAAGAAAACTGGCTCTGGTTGGCACAATAAGGAGAAACAAAAACAGAGCTACCTCCCCAGCTCCTCCAGCTGCAACAGGGGAAGATTCTTTTGTCTGTCTTCAACTTCACCAAAACTACCATGGCTGTATCCTACATGCCCAAACGAGGGAAGAATGTGCTTCTTTTGAGCACAAAGCACATGGGGAATACAGGAAGCCCGGAGCAATCCTGGATTACAATAGGTGCAAAGGCGGTGTGGATAACCTAGACAAGGTTCTTGAAAGAAAATCAGCCACTGGCCACTGGCTCTCTACTACAATCTCCTGGATGTCTCGGCATACATGGTCTAGTCTGGAAGGGAACCCGTAATTTTATAAATTCTCTTGTTGTGGAAATTTTATTCCCAGTCTGCCTATGGAGAGTCAAAAAACAAGCCTGGAAAGGTTGCATGCACCAAAATGTTTATTCTCTATAGAGAGGAGACACAAGACACAGAACCGCACGGCAGAAAGCAGTCTGGAGTTGTGCTCCCTGACTGAATGCTTTCATCCTGTTTTATACCTTACATGTCTCTGGCCGTTGGTTGAACTCTACACAACTTATTTAACAGATGTAATGACAGAAAACAACAGTTGGTACAATAAACCCAGTGGTGACCCATCTCAGGATTTTTTACAACCTCCTGTCATTAGCTACCAACCCACCTACAACAGCTGACAACAGGTTATCCTCTGGTCAATTCAACAGTAAAACAGATATTACCATACAAGCATGTAAAATTTCCACTACACTCGCGAGATTGTTGTATGTTTCCCTTCATTGTTAAAATGATCACTCCCGCCGGCATCGCCGCCAGCTGGATTATGTACACACCAAAGAGAGTAAGTTGTCTTGTGTGCTTATAAATGGAATAAATAAATTACCATTCTGATGCAGACTGAGCCACCAGAGCCAGACACTGACCTACATGATGATCAGCCTGGTTCCTCAAACAAGTAGGGCCCGGTCAGTCCAGTGAGGCTGTCTGCATTAGCAACCATTGTCTCCTCCTTGTACAAGACACAGAGGCGGGAACCCTTCCGTGTATGGGCGTGGTTTCAGCCTCCAGCAGGCACACCTCAGGCATCTCATAGCAGAGAAAACTGATAATTTTTCACTATTTTGAGACCCAATTTTATATGCTTAGCTTTTTTTTTAATCATTCAAATTTGGCTGGGTAATTAATAACACATGTTTCTGTGGTGTGACAAACTCAGAACCCACATTTATTGCTACTTTACAATTATTGAAGCATTTCACATTTTTGTCTGATGTTTGGAAGCTTCGCATATCTCCACTGATGGTCAATATAACACTTGTGTTTGTGTGTGAAGTTCATGAGAGCAAAGATAGTAGGGATGTAACAAAAAGAATGAGGTATCAGTCTCAAATACATTTCTCCTCTGGATAGAAGTCAACGTGGACAGAGAGACTAATTATGTTACTGTAAACAGTGCAGTCAGCTCCTCTGTGGTCTCTGCTGCACCAAGGTTTTACAAGCAAAGGTGAAGATAAATCCACTTTTTAATCCCCAAAGTTGAAAAAACAAATGTTGAGCTCTCCACAGTTTCTTTGTGGGTCACTGCTGCAGAGAGCTGAGAAGCAGGAGAGAGAATAAATCCACTTTTTAAGTTTACTATTCCTTTAGGCTTTTTGCTTTTATTGTGATAGGACAGCTAAATATATGACAGGAAGGGGGGTAGAGAGGGAGAAGATGACACACAGCAAATGAGCCACAGGCGGGAGTCGAACCAGCGGCCGCTGCAGTGGACTGACAACCTCAGTACATGGGGAAGCACAAACTACCAACTGAGCTACACCCCATAAATCTGCTTTTTAAAGCTACAGTGTGTAATATTTACAGGGATTTACTGACAAAAATGAAATATATTATACATAAGTATGTTATTTATTATCATCAACAAACTCAGACTCTTAACCTTTATGTTTGCGTTGCCTTAGAAATCGCTATTTATAATTACATAGGAGCGGGTCGCGCATTTATGGAGGCTGACATCTTGCGCTACGGCAGCGCAGAGCCGACAAACTACATGAACAGCGACTCTAGAGATCGCCATTATCCGCTTACGTAGACGCCGCATCATTAACACGGAAGCTGAAGAGGACGACAGACGCGGGTGATTACTGGCAGACTGTCTGGCACTGTGCAGCCAAAATTCAGACAAAT
>JAJHUR010107352.1:7273-17353 GCA_027495735.1 Lutjanus campechanus
ATCGGCATAGTAGTGAGTACATACTGAGTGGCTTATTCTAACAAAGTGGAGTATCACTTTAAGACCTGATTCCAAATGCATCAAATACAGCAGGTTGGTCAGTGTCCCTGTGCTTCAAACTCTGGTGGTGTAGGTAGTCCTTTAGCATCATTTCTGGAAGTGCCCCTCTGGCGTTATGTTTAGTGTGGCCTCGAAGTCAAGTGATGTAGCGTAAACACCAAGAAATTAAGGTCCGCATATGAAGGAGGTGGATGGATAAGTCAAACTGACATGGGGCCTTCACCCAGAAGACCGGGGTTTGTGTCCTATGTGAAGAAGTCAACGATGACTCGTTTTTAAGACATTACATGTCATGTTACATACTAAATAACATACTTATTTCAAACTAATATGGCTTCCTAAACCTAACCAAGTAGTTTTTGTGCCTTTAAAAGTCGACCAGGACATTGCATATTCATTATTAAAGTAAAGTAAAGTTAGCATGATACTCGTGTTACATTTACTAGTAGGAATCTTTTTGAATGATTTGATTGAGAATCTATTCTTGACTCAATGAACAGAAAAGGGCAATTAGATGGTCCATATCCTATTTTAAAAAGTTAACTACATATTAATCAATATGAAATCATCATACAGTCTCCTGCCTCTTTGAAAGTCTTCCACGTCCGCATTGTGATGGCAATCAAGTTGTTCCCCCACCCCTAATGGACAACTGGATTGAACCTTAAGGGGAAGAAATACTCTACAATGCAACAAGCAGCAGTTTTGTTTGAATTAAATTGGGTTTATGTGTAGGTAGCATGTTGATGCACATGTGTGAACACATCTGCTTATGTAGACAGTCAGCGAAGTGTAAACAGCACATCAGAGTGTATCACTTAGGAAGAACAAATTAACTTCACTTGCCAAGTTTAAGTTGGAACAACGTCACAAAATTAAGCACAATTAAATAAACCAGTAAACTAGTTATAGTTCCCTACCTTTCTCAGAGCAATCTGTTTCCTCGATCTTTTAAGTACTATCAACTTCTCCGTTATAAATTGCCTTTGGCTGCATTTGCAAAGATATCCTCTCTGACCCCGAAGGATCCATCCAAAGAACAAAACTGATATTACTTGGGCCCTTTCGCAGATGTGGAATGTATCAGTTGAGCTGTACTGTTCAGTGGTATTAAGAGTTTTGACCTCCATCTCATGTCACGGTCGGAATCTTGGATTAAACCACTACAATACTTCAAAACCTTAAAGATTTTAGTCCTGGTTGATTCTGGTGATACCTGTGGTTACTGCAAGTTGGCCAGAGAGTTGCTCCATTCTGTTCCATCTCACAATTGGGCATTGTGTATCTATTAGCCAAAAAAAAAAAAGCTTAATTATTTGCACTTGATCAAATGCAAGCCAAACGTTTTAAGAAACAAAATGTCTTAGAGTTCTGCAACCTGACCCAAACCCAGCAAGTCCTGGCAAAAGTAGCAGGTTTTTGACTGGGCAGCAGGACTCTACGTTCTACCATTGGATAGCAAGCACTGATCAGCTTCTCTATAATCCATTGGAAACAGGGGAAAGGCTTCCAAAACAGGCCAAACAGAGTATAATGCTCCTATAACTTTATAAGTTTAAATTTCAGTTGACTAAGAAAAGTAAGAAAGCCAAACTGGTGTTAATAGTTTTCCTTTTGCTAATTTGGTTATGATACACTTCATGGTATGTATAGTTACCGTATACATACTTAGCTTGCTTATTTTATGTTTGTTGTCATGTTACTTTACTTTTACAATCAACACTGAAGGTAGGGTTTATTACAGTATTGTTGTATTACATTGCATTAGTGTTAGTTAGATTTACCCCCAAAATGGTACTGCAGTCTATTAAGATATAAAAAGACATGTATTGCTTAAATAAAAAATACAATTATTGTCGAGATTTTCTGTGGTCCAGGTCACAGATCGTAGATTTTGTCCAATCACAGCCACTGTTTTCACACTCCAAACCCAACCAGTAAGGCAGGACAAGGACAGAAACAATTAGACAGATTGATGACATCATTAAGTCACTCTGCATTGCATTTGTTCTATAATTGTATTTTATGATTGCACAGTTTGTTCCATGAGTGGGTATATGAGTTGTTCCACATTGATTTGAAGGATGTCTGCAATTATGGAAGGGGTCTGTAACAACTTGACCTTTGACCTCTGCGATCATTTAGGAGCAGGTTTCATTCTGAACACACCCTGAGTGTTTTTCATCTTAACTGACATTTGGGCTTTTCATTGAGGATCAACACCGTACTATGCACATGTCAACATGATAGCGAGTCGTTCAGCTGCAGGAGAAGGGAATGTGCTTGTGCAGGACTCAGCAGCCAAACTCCCAACACCGGGAGCTTCAGATGAAAAGAAGAAAATGATCCGGCAGACCTCGGTGCACTCACTAAAGAAGCTATTTGACGTGGGCCTCGTGGGCCCGACTGCTGTTGTGTTTGGCCGGAGAAGGTTCGGAGCTGCAGGGCAGCAGGAGCCACCTGTGGCTGCTGAGCAAGAGCTGTTTGGATGGCAGGACAAGACATGGCCACCCCTGGTCATGACAACATACTGTAGAGCAGAACAGAGCAGGGTGTTGGAGAGGATGGTAGGAGCTTAAGTTATAGAGGGATGAAAGAAGTATGAATGACAATCACACATTAAAACATGGTTTAAAAGGATACTACACTTTCCATGATAACCTACTCAGTATGTACTCACCATTATGCCGATGTGATGATAGGTCCAGATCTTCAGTTCACAAAACAATCCTGGAGTTTCAGCAGAAAACAGTGTAGCAGCCTCATCCAGTACAATGGCAGTGAATGGTGACCACGGATAAAACGTTAAAAATAGCACACAAAACAAACACAAAATGTCTCCATCCTGCTTGTGTGGTGTAATCCAAGTGTCTGCAAGCCGCGACATTAAAAATTCACCGCAAAAGACGCCATTTACGCCATGTTTTTAGCAGAAATATCAACTGTAGCAAGTAGCCGGTAAGATGTAAACATGGCGTCGATCTCGCGAGACTTCGTATATATCCTAATGGCCGCACATGCCGAAGATCGACGCCATGTTTACATCTTACCGGCTACATGCTACAGTTGATATTTCTGCTAAAAACATGGCGTAAATGGCGTCTTTTGCGGTGAATTTTTAATGTCTCCTCACCCGGATCCTCAGTGCCATGCCATGTTACCAGTCTATATACTGTATGTGTGAATGTGTGTGACTGTGTGTGTGTGTGTGTGTGTGTGTGTGTATGTGTTTGGTGGGGGGGGGGCTTTTACTTTTCATTGTATGTTTTGTCATTTCTTTTTTCTTTGTTTCTTCTTGTGAAGCACTTTGGGCTGCATTTTTAATATGTATGAAAAGTGCTATATAAATAAAGTTTGATTTGATGATTTGATGATTTGATGGTCTGTCAGGACTGTTTTGGAAATTGAAGATTTTCATCCACCATCACATCGACATGGTGGTGAGTATATACTGAGTGGGTTAATCTCGCAAAATGGAATATCGCTTTAACGCTTCAATATACAGTCTCTCCATGATTATGCAGGCTTCTTTTGGGATTGTTGTAGCCTAAAACACCTGATTTCATGGTAGTTTTTCTAAAAAAAAAATTGATGTATGTTGCAATTTTTTCATTTTGTTCATTAAAAATCAAAGGTAACTTCTTATTCAAGGGAGAATAAAACTTTACCAAAGAGGCTCTAGATTACAAAAAATCTGACGGAGCTCAAACTCAGTCAGAACATCAAGCAGAAAATTATCAAATCTAAAATGCACAGAACATCGATAAATGTCAATAATGAGAAACCATGTGTTATTTTCCATCCCTGTGAGAAAAGAAAAATACAAAAAAAAAAAAAAAAAAAAAAACTACAATAATGAAACAATGAGTCAGTCAAATGAAACATATATGCATGACTCATGGGAAGTTATGATGACTGGTCTCATTTGCAGAAAAGTTGCGGTGACTGAATAAAACTGCAAGGTTGTGCAAAATTCACAGACTATCACAGACACTAACTGTTGCAGTCACAACACTGCAACTTCCTGGAAGGACTTAATTTAAGAGCGGTAATGATTTGATAGTTAGTTCTGCAATGGAAAGTTGCTAAATATAGTCATTAAAATTAGCTCACAGGGTCAGTTTATCCAAATTACACGGAAACAAATTTGCTGCTGTTTCCAAAGTAAATCTTTGAACCTGAGATGAAACAAATATAGATCAAAAATGCTTTCTTAAGAAAGTTACAGTGAAGTTTATTAAAGCCCTGCACTGGTCAGAGACCAGCCACCGATATCATTTAAAGTTCACGTAAAACAACAATAAATGTGTGTTGTGAGTTTGTCACATCACAGAAACAATTTAAAGAAGCATTATATATATAAAAAAGTCTTCTTTTATCTGAAACACTGGGGGCGTCTCCACAAAACTCCTCTGAAGTACAACTTTTCCCAGAAACCTTTAGGATGCTCAAACTCCCTGATGCTCTGCATGATTAGAGGATTCCTCTCGAAGTACTTTTAGAACTTTTAGAAGACTTTTTCAAACATCACCCTGAGTGGTATAAGTTCCGTGTATAAGGTGCAAATTACACACTCGTCTATGACCTGCCGGAGTAAATGCATAGCGACAGCCTCCCCCTAAAACATATATGCTACATAAACATTTGTGGATACTATTTCAATAAAAATCTCTCTCTACATTCCAAATGTACCCATAATATTTATTTGCTCTGTCTTAAATCGTTACAGGGACACATAACAATATGCAAGCCCTTTTGTTTCCACAGCACTTAAAGATTATGATTAATTGTGTCACTGCGCGTTGCCAAATCAGTGATTAATACAGTGTATACATTAAGTGTCAGTAGAAAGGAACAGTGGTTACAATGTGCACCTGGCAGAGGGGGAAATGAGCGTAGAGATGGAATAACAGATATATGTAACAGACACTGGCTGAGGATGTAGAGCTCATTAGAAATGTGAGAACATGCAGCTAACACAGGCCGAGAGGATGTGATAGATTGTACACCTAGACAACAAACCCACGGCACAAATGGCTGATGGAAGGTGAAAGAATTGTCAACTGTTGAAAATATATCTGCAGCTTCAGCCAGAGTTCACGACCAAACCAAACTGTCTTCAAAGCCCCACTTCAGTGTATTTTGGCATTTTATGATGCGTCATATTTTTGAGAGTGACTTGTTCAACAATCAGCAATGTTGATTAACCATGCTGTTTGCCGTTTTTTTGGGGAAATTAGCCTCAAGAACAAAATTAAAAGTAAAGTCCACCAGCAGTCATGTTTTAAACAATATAAAATGCTCTGCAAGAATTAATAAATTGTCTCATGTTTGGGTTGTTTTGCAAAACAAGTTAAAATGCTTAGTTAAAATGTCTTACATGTAGCTCTGCACCTTGCCTTCATTTAGTATTCAAGGTTTCATGAATATGCAAACAGTCCCCGCCCCCTCCACACACACACTCACCCCAACCTCCCACCCTTACCCTGCAATAGCTGCACCTGGCTTCTCCTCTGTTTTACTAGCTAATCACAGTAACTAGCTACATCCAGCTTCTCCTGTAGACTGGGCACCGCTGCTAATGATATGTATAGCCCCACCCCCTTGATTAACAGGATTGGCTCCTTAGGTTTATGACATCATATACCCAGTCTGACTGAATCTGGTTTTGTTTTTGAGGCAGCCCTCGAGAAATGCTAAGGCATGGCATTTACTGCTTATTTTGCTCCTTTTATGTCTTGTAACCCATGAAAAACAAGTTAAAAATGTGATTGTGACACTGGAGGGGCTCTTTAAATAAGTAAAGAGTAAAGCGCCACAGGCTTTTGGGATTTTGGGCAAACGTTATGCAAATAAGATATGACTTGACCCCAGCCTGGGCCACACTTTACAATAACACTTTACAACCACCATGAGTTGGGCGGAGGTTATCACCGAATGTCCCTGCGGGGATGTAATGTTGGCTAGTTAGCTGGGTTTATAGCTTGTTAGCCACTGAGCATCTAGCTTGGCAGCTCAGGGCAAATGTCCAGCTGATCCTGCATTCATGTGGTGTCGGAATAAAATAAAAATTTCATGTGAACACGCCCCCAAGTTGGAACAACAACTTGGAAAGTCAGACAATATTTTTTTTTACGTTTTAAGTTTCATAGTTTTTATGTGTTATCGTCATACATCTTGCTAGCCTGTTATGTCTTTTTTATCTTGTTACACCTACACCATTTTTGTCTGATGTCATTTTCATTTACATCATTTTCGTCTTATGTCATATTTGTCTTGTTGCACCTTTTAAATCATTTTCGTCTTGTTATCTCTTTTTGTTGTTCTTATCTTGTTACGTTTTTTGCGCTGTTTTTTGTCTTGTTATGTCTTGTTACATCTAGTTTCATCTTTCTTCTCTTATGTCGTGTTACGTCTTTTTCATCTTACGTCTTTGATGCGTTTCTGTTTGGTTACGTCTTTACACGTTGTTTTAGTCTGGCATTAAAACTAAAGTAACAAGCTTTTCCTTGAAAATGTAAGGAGTAGAAAGTTCAGATATTTGTGTTAAAATGTAGGGAGTAAAAGTAAAAAGTTGACAGAAAAAAACACTTGAGTAAAGTACTGATACCTGAGAAATCTTCTTAGGTACAGTAACTAAGTATTTTTACTTAGTTACTTCCCATCTCTGGTGAGCATGGTCTCGGCTGATGGCCGGCCTGGTTAAAAAGATACTGTAGCTGTAAACATGATCTTCTCAAGGTTTCTGCCTGTTAAAAAGAAGTTTTTCCTCACCAGTCACCTCAGTTCATGCTCATGATGGGAACTATTTGGGTTTACAAAGAGTACAGTCTAGCCCTGCTCTGGATAAATATTCTAACTATACAAATAAAAATGACTTGACTAAACTTAATGACACTACTAATCAGGTTGCCATAGTAATGGATTACATCCAACCATTAACTCTACCCCATTCTCTGTTTGAGAAAGTACGTTAACCCGGGGCTTTTAACAGTCTGATATTCCTCTGGCTGTTTGCCCCAGTATGTGATAATGTTTTCCTAACGACTAAATGTACACTTAGTTTCCTTAATATCTCACATTAGCATTCAGCCTTTACTGATTAGCTGAACCAGCCTCAGGCAACGGCAATCAGAAGCCTTTTGGATGTAGAGGAAGATAAAACATTCAGGGGAGCTGTGGGGGCCGTCATAAATCTTACGTAAAGGATCGAATATCAAAAATGCTCAGAGCGGACAAATAACATCATAGCAGCTTCTCTTTTTTTTCTCTCTCTTTAAATCCTGAAGTTATACACTGCGTCTCCTCCAGCAGGCCCTCCTTCATCTTAACTACATAAATGAAGTTGAAATGAGGAAACACTGCCCTACAGAGCGGGATGACAATGGTGAAACTGAGCGGAGTTTGGATGTTGGTGAAAGACTTTGAGCTATGCTTTCAAGCACGGGAGGGAGCCTGGTGCAAAGTACTCAGGCATAGCAGTTTGATTTCCCAAATGTTCATAATTAAACGTTTTCTATTTGAATAGCCAGCAGGGAACTCCTCGGCTTGTGTTTTTGTAGTGGCTATTGTGTTTGTGGAGCCAAATATTGGAAACTTTGATACCGAATCCCCTGGTGTATGTTAACTTTGGCAGCGGCCAAAGGATTCTGGGGATGCTTTTCCTGCGCATTACTGCGCCTCCACTGTCCACCACCCACCATCTCCTCAGGTCGTGGAGTTCCCTGCAGCCACTGCTCGCTGAGCCGAGGAGGGGGAAGCACAGGGAAGACATTGTGATGCATCTCGGGGTGAAAACTTATCTCGAATGTCTCGGAGGTTTTTAGAGAAAACACTTCGATGTGGGAGTTTTTTTGGAGAGGCCTATCTCCTCTCGCTGAACTCTGCTTCATCCTTTCTCATACCTTACAGCGCTGTCTCTCGGGCTACAGGAAGCCTTCAGCCACCTCCGTGCCGTACCCCCCCCCCACCCCCACCCCACCCCCGGCGGCACGTATGGTGCCTTGAACCTCTCAGCCTGCGATCTCTCCCTCCTGCCCGGGGATCAGTAAATGTTCAGACTACTGTGGAACAGAGGACCGGGGCAAGGCTCCTTTGGCCGGTCTCTGCGCAGCACAGGATGAGTCCCGGCTGGATGGGAATGTGAGCTGAGGGCCGCACAGGAGGAAAGGCAGAGTCAGCAAACAAGCGGCAGAGCAAATAAGCCACACATACTGTTTGTTATGAAGTTCTCTGTTCACGTGTGCGTGTGCTTACACAGTACCACTGATACCAAGTCATCCAGTACTATGATATATAGTCTGAGGTTAGTCATCTTTTTTAGTATGGATGGTAGGAGTATGACCTCCTGGCCCCTGGGAGTCCAATTTCTATAGGGCCCCAATCAGTATTAACAGCTTGTTAAATGTAATGTGTGGCCCCACTTATGTTTACGTTTCCCGCTGACTATTATCACATTTAAAATAAGTTTTCTTTTTTTCTTCACAATCTATGAACAGTGGTGTGAAGGGTCTCTGACCTTCTTATAGAGAAGCAAAGTCCCTCCCCTTCCAGAGCACCATTATGGACCCCGGTGATTTTTTTTTTTTTTTTTAAATCATGCTACAAGTTAGACATTGTCAGTTTAAAAGGTAATTTTGCAAGTTAGAGTCCACCTCCACTCATGTTTTAAACCACTGGTTCCCAACCTGGGGTCCGGGCCCCCCCTTTAGGGGGGTGCCAGTAATCACAGGGGGTCCCCAAGACTTTGTGTGCAAATCTGGATTTTGATCACCTCAGAGCACACAGTTTCAGGGTTCCTACACTTTTTCAAAAAATCAAACTGAAGCTTTTTTCAAGCTTTTCCAGCACATTGCAGCTGTGGTATATGACATGTTTATGTACAAAATGATTATTTAATCTCTTTATCACATTAAATCAGATGTTATTGTGCTAAAATTATGTTTTGTGACATAAAGTTTCATGTCAAAATGTGTCATCAGTCTGTAAGTAGACTTGGCTTCCTCTTAGGGTGACACATTTTGTCTTTTCCTTAACCAATAATTGAAAATGCTAACAACTGATGAATTGGTGAATAATGTTAATAATAATAATAATAATAATAATAATAATAATAATAATAATAATAATAATAAGCATGCTTTTTCTCAATATTTTCTCATTTTAATTTTTTTCTTGTTTTTTACTTTTTTCCTATTTTAAGCTTAATTTTAAGTTTCTATATCCAATGAATGGTTTTGCCAAACAAAAGAATGTCAAATGGGGAGGCTATTGATGATCACATGTAATTGGTTAAATTCTTACTTGGCAATTAATTGATTAATCATTAATCATTAATGCCCTGTCTCGCTCAGCAAATATCTGCCTTATATTATTTCTTTATCTAAAAAGTTAACTGACTAATCCAGTCAGGGAGCAACTTATTATGAAAGTAATCCGATTACAGTTTCAAGCAGTTTATCCAAAACCCAAGCACTTTTCAAACCTTGAAAACACTGCATTAAAATTTAAGCGTTTTCAATGATTTCCAGCATTTGTACAAACGCTACAATTTATACAAAAGTCTGTGTCCGATCTGGGGGGGCTCAGCTCTCCTTAGATACAAGTAAGGGGGGCTCCGAGGAAAAAAGGTTGGGAACCACTGTTTTAAATTATATCAAACGCTTTGCATGAAGTAACACATTGTGTCTGATACCTTGTTAACTCTTTTCCCGCCAGCATTTCAAAGACAAGTTGCCAGCCAGCGCCAGCAATTTTGACAAAATTCACAGATTTTTCAACACCCGCGGAACATTCAGGGGACAGCGATGGTGCTGAGGACATACATTGTGCAAGACGAGAGATGTAGTTCACTGAATGGTTTCACTCAAAACTAGGCTTAACTATGACAAACCTATGACCCACTGAGACTTTCTTGACTCGTAATCTGATCTTTTTTCAGAAATAATCCCCTGTCTCAACCACAAGGGAGTCAAACATGTTTCCACTCACACATCTCACACAACAGAAATCCTTGTGCCC
>JAJHUR010107353.1:0-11065 GCA_027495735.1 Lutjanus campechanus
GTCCTCAAATAAGTTTAACAATTACCACATTCTCACAACATACAGCTCTGAATCAATCCCTCTTGTCCAGAAAACAAAGAAAGCACCGTTTTTTTATGTACCAAACACTTAAAGCTTGTTGTTTGAAGCCAGTGTAATTTCTTTCTTCCCTCTCCCCATCTCTAGTAGTTAAATGCTCTCCAACCAAATAGAGACTGGAAGCATTAGGAGAGAATGCATAATGAAAAGCAGCCTAGGATTCCTTGATAGCTGTGGAACAAATGCCCCTGCTGGGCTTGCTAATGAGTTTAACTTGAGTGCTCAGCCATTTTCTTCCCCCATACACATATTAATTTCATGCAAATGGGTATTCGCCACGGAGGCCCCTGTGAATAAGAACACAACATGCTTTGTACAATTCCAATTTACTGTTATCACATGAAAACATCCGGAGCGTGTTTATTGGATGTCCATATGTCACTTGGCATGCAGCGCTGTATACCCAGGATGCATAAGTTATAGATGGATGGCCAGTTTTCAGAGCTTTTCCGCAGGCCGACTAAATTCTGTGCCAATGACATGTTTCGACAGACAGCCAGGTCTCATTTCCCTCAGACTTAAGGAGGACTAAAAATCCAGATTGCTACAGACCAACACAGAGCTGCATGACCCTTCACGGGCTAATAATCACCAGCTAATTTATGCCTCTTAAAGAGGTAAGCATCTCCATTCAAATCAATGTCATTTTTCACAAGCACAGAAGCGTCTCTATCTCTCTTGTAAAGCCTCGATAGAAAGGCCTTGGCTCTGGGGGGCGAGATCAATAGCCCAGGAAAGCCATTGGATTTCTCTAAGCCTTGGTGTTGTGCTGGGCTTTTGATTGGTTTGTTTTATGGGTTTAGCTGGATGAGGGGTTGTAAACTAAAACCTTCAAGCTGCTAAATATTACAGGGAAAAGGCAAGAGATAAAGACTCAAAGCTCCAGAGTGCAGATTCAGCTGTGGATGGCAGGTGTCCACTCAGCACACCGGGGGGTTAACAGTACCACTCACAGATGGAGAGAAACGTACCCCATCAGCAACTATCCGGAGTAAAATATCCATGGAAACTCATGCTATTGATTGCCAAGGAATGTTTTAACACACACTCGACAATGTGGCCTTGGCCATAAAAACACCACCACCCTTGTAGAGGTTTTCCTTCAGATGATGGGCAGGATATAATGACAATGTAAAGATGTGAGGAGAAGAGCTTTTCTCATGTTCTTGATGCTCGTCTCCATCTACCTCTTTCTTGAGCGATGCTTATTCATTCACTTTCTGTGTCCCCTCAAGCAGGCCAGTGTAACTTACCACCAATTTGTAACAGCTTGTTTCTGTATTATACTTATATTTACATGTAATTAGCATTTTATGACTTTGTTCCAAGCTACAACTACAACAGATGATAAAACTAGAAGAGTGCACTCAGTAGAATGCAGATCTAAGCCAGGCAACCTAAAAAGTTTGGATGTATCCACTTTGTAACCACCAGCATTTTAATAATTCACTTTTTTGTCAGTAACTAATGGATTACAATTACATTTCTCTCTACCATTCAAAATCTGAGCAAGTAAAAATAATCAAGTGAGCAAAACGATCCATTGCTGAAATGCATCTGAAACGTTGCTGGTGGCGCCTACAGCCGTGCAGAGGACAGATCAAAACCGTGGCGCAGACACGCCGTGCTTGGTGGAATCAACCAGTTAGAAGTATGACTCGTGGCTCTCACCAGCCAGTCACGTGAAGCGAGGAGCCAGCAGGGCTGAACAATTAATCTAAATTTTTATCAAAATTGCAGTAATGCCTGTTGCAATTTTCAAACCGCAGAAGGTGCAATATTTTTTAGGCATGTGTTTCGTAATGCTGTTCTAAATTAAATATTGTTGTGCTGCAGGGATGACCTGGTCACATAATATTCTGCAAGCTTAAGAGAGCATCTTCGTTTGGCACAGGTCCCCACAAATATCACATCATAATCATTTTAATGCTTTTCAATGAAAATGAGAATAATCCTGTGAAAACTATCACTCCCTCTAATAATCATAAACAAATCATGAAATACATAATTTTAAATTGTCAAAATAATCACAATTAGAATCTTTTTCAAAAAAATATTCAGTCCTAGCAGATTTATATAGTTGATTTATATAGATTTATAAAATTGCTGCAACCTTTGAGCTTACCTTTGAGCCATAAATGTGCACAAACATTTTTAGGCTGATTGCTCCAGTAGTATGCAAGGTTAGCTGCAGACAAAGGATCAAATACTTACACACACACACACGCACAGTCAACTGATTGCATGATCCCCTCCAGGCTTACGTCTGGAAGAGATTATAAATACTGTTGTCATAAAATGTTTTGCAATCACATTTTAAAAAAAATATGTTTTGGGCTTTTTTGCCTTTAATTGATTGGACAGCTGAAGTGAAGACAGCAAAAGGGGAGAGGCAGTGGGTGAATGCATCAGAGGGTCGCAGGCGGGAGTCAGGAGGACTCACAGCTTCCATCAGCTGAACTAGCAGCGCGCCCCCGCAATCATGCTTTTCACAGTACTTTTAAGCTTTTCACATATATACTTTATTTGCATTGCACAGTACACAGCACACTATTGTCTGACCACTGACCATTATGCTGAGGAAACTGTGACAGTGTGCATGGGTGCATCAACTGTTTTTTAATTTGCTTTAAAAGCAGATAAATTCTGTAACCCATAAAAGCATACCTGGGACACAGAGATTCTCAAAAGTATGATGTGTGGTGTTAATTTATAGAAATGCAGGTGTAATTTTCATTGATATCATTATGTCTCTTTTCCAAACATGTCTTTACAAGTCTTCACAGACAGACAAGTGATATGAAGTATTTAACCTTCACTGGGGACTTGAGCTGCAGTGCAGAGTGTTGAACTCCCACAACGAAAACAAGAGCACCATCATTTATTCAACTCAATGCTAAGCTAAGCTAATGGTAGGCTGGATGGAGCTTAATATTTAGAGCACAGACATGAGAGTGGTATCGACATTTTCACCTGACTCTTTACAAGAGAGCGAAAGAGCTTATTTTCCAAAATGTCCAACTATCCCTTTAAAAATCCCAAAATCAAACTTGCCTCTTGCCTGTGGTGCTATTTATCTATATAGAGTTTTGGAGATAACGGCCATAGAGATGTCTGTATTTTCTGCAATATAATGGGACTACTGTAAATGGCACAAGGCTTGTGGTGCTGAAAGCACGAAAAAATTCCTTCTAATAGAAAAGAAAGTAGTTTTGTCAGATTCTACTGCAGAAAGAAAAGAGCTCCTACATGAAACTGCTCACAACAAGGTCTGTGGATTATCTTGAGGTCATGCTTTTCAGAAAGAGACATTGGTTTTGAATTTTCTGATGTATTTTTTGGTTGTTTTGATCACGACAAGGTGAGTGCTTCATTATATTGGAGAGAGGACAGACATTTGTACTGCTGATATTTCCAAAACCTAGCAGCTCACACCAAAAAAATCTAGTTGTATAAAAAACTGTAATGTTTTGTTGCGGTTACATTTGTTTGACAGTTACCACACACAAGTAGAGAGCTTCTGAAAGGATAGTAACTGAAACTAACCTTTCCAATCTCTTTTTTTACTTAAATGTCTACACTTCTCAGTTGTCCTAATCTTTTTGTCTCCAATATTTTCTTAATATCTCTGGATGTCGGCACTTTCAGCCTCCTATTTACTTTTCTCTGGCTGATGTCTCTCACAAGAACTTCATTCACTTTGTGAATTTGTCTTGGTGATCCTGGTCCAAACACACACACGCACACACACACACATACCCACACACACACACACACACACACACTGCAAGAGAAAGATGACCTCAAAAACAAATGGAGCAAATAAAGCAATAAAATCAGTGATGTAGGTGGGTCAAAAGATGAGCAAAATGCTGTCTGATGTAAATGGTAACTAAGGGGCTGTGTCCACTAAAGCATCTTTTCCTGAGGTCAGTGCATTGTTTGTATTGTTTCCAATTAGAGCGCCGCGTACCTCTGCTCTGCTACAAACACCAGCAACATGACAAGGCAGTGAGTGTCTATTCCTGTGTGACTGTTTTTTTCTGGTGGTGAAGAGCTGAAAAATGTACAACTTTGGGCCAAACGCTGCACTTGTCACTGTCACATTTTGCCCAGCCCCACATGCACCAATCATGGTGGAGGAGGAGGACAAATAGGCTACCACAAATAGGACTTTTCCACGAACATGAAACCAGTTCAAGGACCTAATTTTGAACAGTTCTGAGCATTTCCACCAGGAATAAACTGGTTAAGAACCTAAAAAGTTGGTTTCCAGCTGGACTTGAATATAACAGGTTCTCATTTGAAACAGTTCCACTCAAAACTGGTGGAAATGTGGGCTAATTTATTAAGTAGAACCAAGGTTCCAAGGATCTTGACCAGAACATTCAAGCAAGCAAGTAGGCTACTTTGTCTTGTGCTGCCATTTTTTATATTCAGTATTTGTTGAAAACACAAACTTGCAAAACATAGATTAAACATTACCTCCATGGATATTCCACATCACAGCAATCAGAGTGTCTCAGCTGAAATGCTGGGAGCTACACCTCCAAAGTGCCCTCATGCACTTCCAGCCGAGTGTTTTCAGAGGGGCTCCTGGCAGTTTCAGCTGGGAAAAAAACACTTAAGTGAAAAAAGGGGTCCAAGATTCAACTAGTTTCTAGTTCATCTCAGTGCCTCTCGAGCATTGCTCTTGTACAACTTGTACATTTTTATGTTTATATTGACTAACACCATGCATTTTCATCCGTAAAGGAGCAATGTGTGTTCAAAATTGTGCAATTGTGCATTCAAAAATGAGTACCTCGGTCTAAATAGCAATGGGAGCAATAGTGGTATATTAAATAGGTTGAATCCCATTTAATATACGATATTATAATATATCTATGGTTGAAGTGAGTTGTTTCGCCCTCGTCCCCTCCTCCTCAGTGTCGAGGAAGCTCAAGCATGCTGCAGAAACGCTGCAGGAGTGCAAGATGAGTTGTAATCGTATATTGTAACAAGCGACAAGAAGTCCAACATTTTAAGTTGATCAGCTGTTTATTACTCTCAGTTGTCTGACACTTAGTCATTCAGCAAACATTCAGCATTAATTTGAACTCTAATCAAGGTGAAACAGGCACACTAAAACAGTTGTTTCAGGAACTGTGTGGCTGTCAGAGAAGCCAGTGTTTTACCTCAGCATGTTTCCTTAATCTCTAATGGCATATCATAATAAAATACAATAGACATTTTATAGATTTCTCCTTTAAGATTTATATGAGCCCATGTGATTAAAATGAGCATAGTATCCCTCCACTACAGCCCTGCACATGACAGACAGCAGACTATCCATATCCCCCTACAAATATACTCCCACAGGATAAATGGGCAGCCTTGGACCTGCTGGTGGACTTTGTTCAGTGGGGCGAGAATTCATTTTTGCAGCTTAGCATCAGGACGTGTTGATCGATTTTAGATGCCAATGTTGTCAAGGGCCAAGCTGTGGAGTAGCTCGACAAATACAAATATCTGGACATGTTTATTGATGACAAATTGAGCTTTGACCACAAGACAGGGGATTTGCAGGGAGGGACATCACACATTGTTTATATTACATAAGCTCAGCCAATCTCCGGTCGATAACGGCTTTATGACTCATATTTTGCACATCTTTTATTGAATGCAATTCTTTTCAGCAAGCTGTGAATTGTAAACAAAAAGAGAGAAAACACAATTTCAAGTACAGAAGGGGATGTGTACATAAACTGTGATAGTCATATTTTTATGAATTCACTTTATTCACTAAGTTTGTCTCACAGAACATCATGTCAATATAACCTGTTGAATATGTTGTGTAAAGGAGCAGTTGGAGACATACTACTTAAAGTTTTTAAGTGGTGAAACATTTCTAGGTGTTTATTTAGTAATTTGTGGCCCATTTATCTTTTAACCTCTTTAATTGTATGGAGGTTGTAATGGTTACACTTTGTAAAGTCATTTTACTTTGTGCCATTCATATGATTTATCCCTATGAATGTAAAATCCATCAGATATCCTTTTGACAGACACATTTTCCAATACAAAGCAATATGTCACCACCCGCCATTTAGTGTTTGCTTTCTGACAGAGACTGTTTTTGTTATTTTCAGAAAATAAATAACTTTCAGCTGAACAAAATAAATCATTGTAACAACCACTTGTCATTTCTTTTACCTGTGATTTGGTGAACGTCATGTATCATTATGAACACTGGCCAGAAGACAAAGCGCTGTCAACTACTGATGCATTTGACGGAGCTGTTTTTGTTTTCTTGTTTAAGGATGAGAACAATATATTTCAAGAGTTGGTAACCAAATATTGTTCTGTGTGTGATATTTTTCTATTTCTAAATAGAAATCCCCAAATCCCAAAGTAGTCAGAATTTCAATATTTGATGTTTCTTTACAACAAATTAAATTTTCTTGGCCAATATCTTAACATGGCTACTGTGGTATGGTGGGGAAATATCGCCACAGACACACTTTAAAGTTATGTGAAGCTTGTGGTTATGATAAATAAATAGCCAAATGTTACTCGCAGGCCTGTGCAAACACACCCTCATACATGACAGAAGAGGTCAATTGCCAATTACTCCTAAAATGACTTATATCACCGGTCAACACGTTCTCATCCCAACTCATCACGTACCGACAAAATGTCACTGCCCCTCGGTGTGTGATACTGAGGCAGAAGGTACCCTTTTGCTGCAGTATCAGATGCAGTCAGAATACCGTTTTCAAGGCTGTGAAACTCCCTTTTACTGTGCTGTGAAAGGGTTGTGGTTTGGTTAGGCTGAGGCAACAGAATTGCTTGGTTAGCTGTAGGCACAAAAAATATTTGGTTCGGTTTAGGTTAGGAAGTCCATGTTTGGGGTTACCACAACTTGTCCCGCTTTATACTACATCAGCAGCCCAGGGTGTCTTAAGCAGCCACAGATGGGTTTACATTGAAGTCACTTGTAAAGCCTGGAGCGTCGGTTTTGCTGCCACGAACAGTTAATGCGTCTGTATGAGCCGCTCAGGGGTGGTGACACTTTATCAGCATCTGATGAATGATCTACGTTCTACGTATCTTTGTATCTACGTAATGTAAGTCACGTGGCACGACTCATGCAACATTACACACAAATCGTTGTAGATTGTTTACAGCCTGCATTGGCATCCACAATGGACACAGTTCCTGGGATACTGGGCTGATTCTTCCGTTGTTTTCTTGTCATGATGGAAAAGCCTCTGGAACAGAATTTGAACAATTGTTGGACCGCAAAAACTGGACTTGTGAAAGTGGTTTAGCACTTCTTTTATGCAGAGAGAGGATTTTTTTTGTAACAATCTGTTGTTGAAATTCCTATTCACTTGGTTTTTAAAGGGTTATTATTAGTCTGATTCTGTGTGCCAAAAAAATACTCTGGTGTTCTGTCTAAGTTTCAGTCTGACTGTTTGCCCAAGTTAATGAAATTCAAACCTCTTCCTCTGAAAAATAATAATAACAAATGCGCAAAATACCTAATGCACAACATACATTTGCGTAAAATAAAAAGCACTTGTCCCATTCTTTTCAGTTCTTAATTAATATTTAGCATTAATGTGTCAAATCATGTGCTGCATTTTATATCTAAAACTAAGTATAATTGGTTGTCATCCTCCTTCAACACATTACACTTTCTACCTTGCAAAATTGTGACTTTGACCTTCACTTTCACTTGGTTTCTCTTAGTCTCTTTCTTTCTCCCTGTGTGTGTGTGTGTGTGCAGACCAGTTCCCCATTCCTCTTGCAAGGTGTTCCAGTCACTCAACTAAAATATACCGACATTGCTAAGACACTATAAATCACTGGGGTAATCATAGAAAGTGATGAAATGGGGGAAATCTGGGCACAATGAATCGATACCAACTCCAAAGCATGATTTTCTTGCTTTTGCTTTCAGGGGGGAAACATATCATTCTGGTTCATGGGATCTATTATGTGTGTGACATGAAAAATAGATATTATTTACCCCCTGTGGCCTCCGTGGAAGCAATATTAATGACAGTGCACAATTCAGTGTGTGCCGGAATGTGAATATACAGTATGTGTGAAAGCATGCAAGGACAGAAAGTGTGAAGTTGGCTGTACAGACAGTTTGGTTCTTTATCTGTTCTTTAAATGCCTTTTTTTTTTTTAACACTGACAGGGCTTTGTATTTCTGCGGTGAAACATGATACTTATGCGACTACGCGGTGTGTAGTGTTGGTGCATCTTATGCATCCTTTTATCCTGCTGCATCCTCTTCTTCACCAAGTCACATAAAGCAGAACTGAATAGGAACACCGAAAAACAAAACTCATGTTTTTCAATCAGCTGGCTGCCAGATCTCACCTTGTATCATCAAAGTGAAATAAAAACAATACTGCATTTTTTCCCAACCAATACCTCCTGGGTGAGGGGGAGAAAAATGCAGTATTCAGCCTCTCCCAATGCAGTAATAGTTCAGCCTTTACAGTGGCAAGTATAATCCTAACATTCCTGACGACTGCATTAAATACACTGATAATGTTGTTACTCTGCTGAACTTTAGTTGCAGGGGTTTGGAGATATTGTCTATCAAGATGTCTACTATTCCCTCCAATATAATGGGAGTATATGGCCCTCGGCTTGTGGGGCTCAAGGCACCAAAATTACACAAATTTGAAAAATTCAGAACCAGCATCTCTTTGCAAAAATCATGACCCAGTTATTCCAAGCAGTTGCATGTAGGAACTTCTTTCTTTCTAATAGAAAAGAAAGTAGTTCCGGTATATTCATATGTAGTTCCAGTAGTTTCTACTGCAGAAAGAAAGTAGTTCCATGAAACTCTTCACAGCAAGGTCTGTGGATTAACTTGAGTAAACAGGTCATAATTTCTGGAATGACTAACACTTCTTGAGCACCATTTAGTCCCAGTTTTTTGGAGAGAAGGCAGATATCTCTCTCCAAAACTCTGCAGCTCACACCAAACAATCTAGGTAGATAAATAACACTACAAGCCTGGGGGAAAATATGCATTTCTGATTTTCGGGTAAATTTAATGTTCTTTTAATGTATGTATGGCTGCATGTTCGTTAAATGCCAGAAAAAAAATGATAAATATAATCTTTAAAAAATTACAATGGCAGATTTTTTAGCATGATTAGAATATCACTGAGTACCTTCAGATGTTCTCTGGTGTATTTTTCATGCTCCTGCAGTGACTGTTCTCATCATGGAGAATGACATTCATTTCACACATTATTCTCTGCGTGCCCCAGCAGCCAGGGAATGCTTTCAGCAGCTACAGGAGTGAGAAATAGGGGTGTGAATGGCCGCCGCTCAGGCTACTGTGTCAGACACACCGAGGAGTCTAAAAGCAGAACGCAATTCTCCCAAACAGCATCTGGGATTGACAGGTCACTGCTCCGGGATCACATGTCTGTGCATGTGCAGGCACACGTATATGGAAAATCAATACAGGTATACACACAGAGGCACGCACGTGCTCACTCTCATACTGATACTCATGGCGCACACGCTCACACCTGATGCTGGGGCCTCCAAATGAAAGACAGCATGTCCCTGACAGGTGTAGACAGATGGTGACAAACAAAATGGACCCTTCGCGGCAGTCTGGCACTGTGAGACAGGATGTTTGGCCACTGGGATGCTGCTCAGCACAGAAGAGGAAACTGAAGTTGACATTTCAGCCAGTATAACTCTCACTGGCTCCCGAATTCACAAGCTTTTCTGAAAATCACAAAAAACTAATGTCGTAATATATTTTAGCCCCTAATATTCTTTAAAGATCCTGTCTAAAAATCTGTATTTCAAGTTTTATTGTTGCTGTTAGTCGTGTTTATTTTTTAAACATTTAAGTTTAAAACATATCATTTAACTTAGCACCATACAGTATGATATTCCACCCTGTACATATCATTTGGTATGTATACAAGATGCACAGACAACATAATCAGTAGTAATAGTACTCATCCTTTACCAAAGTAATTTGGCTAAGTGCTGTAACACAATTTACAATTCTACAAAGGAAAAATACAGAAATATACTTGATGGTTTTATATATTACGTCAGTGTATTATTATTATTGATGTAAGCAGCATTTTCATGTAGCTGACTGAGGTGGAGCTAATTTTAACTGTTCTATTTTATAAACTGTGAGGTATAGTCTTTCCCAGAGACTGGGTCATGAGCCACAGGTGGGTCACAGTAGACTATTTTGTCCTGCAAACTTAAGATTTATATGCATTTATGTACTTATTTTATCTCATTTCAGTAGGCTAAAATGTCCACATTGTTTTCCTGATGAGAGGAAATGATATAAGGTGATGTGGAAATGGCAGCAAAAATGCAAAAATGTTAATTTATATTGGGTCGTGTTATTCCTTCTTATTATTTCTTAAAAGAAAGTTCCCAGAAAAAAAAAGTTTGGGAAACCAAAGTTCAGTTCAAAGTTTAGTTTCGAGAACCTGCACTCCAAAGGTGTTTTAACTTATTTTGCCTGATTAGAGGTCTACTCAGAGCTGTACATTCTGAGCTTGGTTGACCTCTTTCTAACCCCTTTTTAATTTTGTCACACTTTTATCATCTTATTATTCATTTTAATTCAGTGACCTCGCATAAATCGCAGCATAGCATCAATCCGTGCAGGTCTAATCAGCAGCAGTGATTGAAAACACCAGTGTGAGCCTTTAACCTAATGCATTATATTACAAGGTGATTATGTGCTCTATGTAAAATCAAAAAAGAGTAAAAAATATATTTCAATCTTAAATGTTTTGTAAGACGTATAAAGTAACATAAAATAAAGTAAAGTAAAGAACAAATATTTTAAAAATGTACTTATTTAAGTACGGAAGAGTATTAGGGCCAGGCATACAGTAAGAGGGAAAAAGAGAGGAGGAAGATTCTTTTTAAAAATGTTGCATTTTGAAAATAAAGTGGAACATTGAGAAGAAAG
>JAJHUR010107355.1:0-29501 GCA_027495735.1 Lutjanus campechanus
GGGGGGGGGGATAAAACAAGAGAAAGGACTCATTGCCCCGAGGCGGCACAACCAGTGGTGAACCCATCGCTGGGAAACCTTCTTTGCAAGCTGCGTGAATAATCCACAGGGTGATGTCATCGCCGACAAAAGCTGTGTGCCACTCTAGATTATTTTCAAATTAGCTGCTCCATTCAGAAAAGACGTCCCTACGTGGAGGCCCAAATTAGATCTTGCATATTAATGAGTGACCTGGACAGCCTGGTAATACTTAACATATTCACGTTTGATTTGGAGAATGTAGAGAAATCTCAGCTGGACGCCTTTATATAAATACTTACGATCACCATCAACTCCATGGCACTCTGGTTCAATCTGAAGGGATTTGATGAGGGGCTGTATGAGGTACTTATCAATAGTCAGTGTATTACTTATAATAGATGCTGGTCGGCATGTCCCCAGTTTGGAGAAGCAGCAGGAGTACTCGTGTAGGACTGCTGTGGACAGGGTCAGGGTCAGCAGCAAAAGGTATTTTTAGCCATTTAAAAAAGGTCCACCTAAAAAAACAGAGTATGCTATATTTTAGAATATTTTCACCACTTTACCTTGCTGTCAGGCAGCCTTTTCTGATGGAAAAACATCATTCTATGTATCAGTTATTTCCCTCCCTAAACCAACCAAACTCCATGAGTGAAATCAGTAATTTTACCTGGCAGAAAACAGGAGTTTCTGCCCTGATCTGTTCGTATTTTTGTTGTGTGTTTTGTGTGAATTTGGTAAATCCGAACAACCTTTTTAGAACACAGAAATCACACAACAACACAAACAAACTAAGAGACTGAGGCAGCGGTAGACAAGCAACTCCCGTGTTCGACAAAGTAAAATTACAGATTTCACGAGTGGATTTTTGTTAGTTTTGAGAGGGGGGATATTTGGCTCATATAACTGCAGTTTCTGGTCAGAAAAGGCTTTTTTTTTTTAAATAAAGCATATGCTTAAACTTATATTTATTTTTTCAGAAGGACCTTTTTTTTAAGGAGCTAAAATACCTTTGCTGCTGACTCTGTTCAAAGGAGTATATCACTTAACTTCCCTGCTGGTACTCCTCTCTGCTTCTCCAAACTGGGGGCGCGCCGACCACCATCTACTGTAGTTAACACACCGACTATCAATAAGTACCTCATACAACCAAACTTCAAATAATCAAGAACTATCCCTTTAATAAAAAAAATAGCATTTTGAGTTTTATCAGGTCTCATTATCAGCATGCTGCAGAGCGACTGAACATCCTGTATGCTTGACCATGTTATTCATCAGCATCTGGAAGGAAAACCATACCCTTGATTTGCATTCCAGCCACCCTACTTTAAGCTACACCTCATGATTTCATGAATACTTTATGGCTCTAGTTTGTCCAAATGGCTCACATTTCAAATTAGTTGAACTTACTAAAGTATCAGGGATGTGAAATGATACAATATACACTCTGAGCATCTATAAATAATGTGAGCGGCTGTGGCGGCTCCTCGCAGCCCTGCAGGGCAGCCGCGCTCCAAGTTGCACTCTAATCTGTCTCCTCTTTGGGATTTTTTTTTTTTTTTTGAAGAAAAAAGATGTCAAATCTGAGAGCTGTTATAAATCAGAGCTTCGTCACCGAATGAATCAAGCGCCGAGAGATAAATCCGAGGCCTGTGTTGAAATTATGAGGCAGCTCCATGGGAAAAGAGTTTATGCTGCGAATCTGAGAATGCTGATCATCCCACCGGGCTCATTTGTTTACTTTCAAATTCCCTCTTTTGTGTGGCTTGGAATTGGAGCAATGTTTGTGCATGCTCTGGCCAAGGGGGAAATCACTTGAGATGTGATTAAGAAAATGGATACTGCCCTCTTCTGGTGGAAACAATGATCACTTCCCTATCAATCTATAACCAGTACTCAATCACTATCAGAGCAGTGCAACACCACAGCGTACAACTGAGCACATGATGTAAAGGCTTTTATTTTCACCAGCATTTCACACATCTAAACAGAAAACAGACTCCTCACATCCTCCTTATATCTGAAGTGTTTTCCCTAAATTTACAATTTTAATTGCATAGATGTGCACGGTAAAAATAAACTATTTGTTTTAATTTAAGAAAAGACAAATTGAGGTAATTTTGTAATCATTCTAAACAAACAAACTTTTCTAATCCTCAGTCACACTGATGAACAGACATTTAACATTTATTACAGTTTATTAACTTGTAAGTGAAAGGGGGTAGGGAATGAATTCTATATTAACCTTCATCATGGTTTACAGTGTTTTTATTATTGTGTAAAGAAAAACAACCATCTTAAAGTGTGTTAGACACACACAGAAAGTTTTCATCATATGTTTTCTTTGAAGTATGAAAAAAGAAGAGTCTCAGGAGAGTTTTAACGCCCTTCTTTTTTGTCGTTTGAAGAAAACGTACATGATGAAAACTTGCTACGTGTCTGTATCTGCTACACTTTAAGATAAATCACGCACTGTAAATATAAAAGGTTTGTTTTAACTTCAAAAGCCTGCCTTAAAATGTCAAGTCGACTAAATTTAAAACAAAAAACTTGAGCAATTTTTTATAATGACTCACAGCAAATAAGCATTTCTAGTCAAATAAACTCACTATCAATTCAGTCGTACTTGAGTAAACATGTTCAATAAGCTCAAGATATTAAGCTGAACCAACAACTCTTCGGTCACGCTGATGAACATTACAAACAAATTTCAGTTCCTTTCACATTTCAGCTATAAAAAAGGGGTCTCAGGAGAGTTTTAATATTCATTATTTAAAGTCAGAACACTTCAAGTTAGAAGAAATGTTTAAGAGTTCTGAACTGTTCTGAAAATAGGTAAAAATAACTTTAACTTGAATTAATAAAACTTTTATATTTAAGTTAAATAAAAAAAGATGAGTTGATTTGACTAAATTCCTACATGACTTTTTACAGTTTGTGCATGTGTGAACCTGCTGACATGAACACTGTGTGTGTCTGCTGTCTCCATCATGTGAACGAGGGGAGATAATTTGACTCTATATCCTGAAATAAATGCAAAATTAACAAATTGTTAAACAGTTTAGCAGGCGGGCCATCATGCTCTAAACAGGTAATTGTCCAAAGCTTTTAATGACCACTGCAAATCATTCATTAAAGCGACGTATAAATCCCATATGTTTCCTCTGCCTCTCTCTTGTGGGTAATGGTGCTCCATCCTCGTGGCTGACGTGGGTCAGATCTTCAGGCAGGTGGCTGGGAAATGGAGGCAGATGGGCCCGAGTGTACGCCACCGCTGAATCTGTGAAGTTCTCTCTTCAGTTTCAAGCCGCACCGATGGGCCCTTGAATTATTACCGGGCCCCCCATTCATAATTAGCCCGGGCCTGGTGGGGACCAAAGCCCCACTAATGATGCCTTTGTTGCCGCTGATCCACGCTGCACAATCAACAAGAGGCGACGTATGACTGGGAGAAGCAGTCCCACATTGAGCGATAACGTGCCTTTAGGGCAGCCTCTCTAAAACAATCACGCATGGTTTCAGCTCTACCCTCGTTAAAGATGAGTGTTCACATGGGGCGTGAGACAGAGTGTGTGTGTGTGTATGCGTGTGTGTGTGTGTGTGAGAAAGAGAAGCTTGTAGGTCTTCTGATATGCCGGTTCCCACAGGCAATATATAGCTATTTGATGCCATAAGCCCTCAGTCAGTCATTGTATGTTAAACGTCTCCATCCTTCAAATAATATTCCCTCCAGTGTGATTTACCTTGAATTTTGGATACCACTTTCCAATAAATGGTTAATAATTAAGTTGTAAACACTTCGGTTGCACTTTATTCTACAGTACACGAATAAGACTAATAATTCAAGAAATATGTTGTTTATTAGACTGTATTAGACACTTTATTAGACCCTTATTAGACTAGACTAGAACTGTACTGTAAGCTAAAGTGTATTATTTTCCAGTTCAGCTCTTATTAGGCTTTATTAGAGTGTAATTGAGGACACATTACAATAGAACTGGACTCTAAACTAAAGTGAAATCACATGTCTGCTGCTTGAGACATGCCGTCTTCGGCTGTTCTGTTGTAATGTGTCCAAAAATTACCCACTAAGAAAGCCCCCCAAAAAGGTCTAACATTGGGAAATAATACACTTTAGTTTACTGTACAGTTCTGTTATAACATGTCCCAAATTCTGAAGTGTAATATGGGTCTAATTAAAGGTTTAAAAGTTTTTCTCTATCTTTATAGAAAGTATGAATTGTTGCATCTTGTTAGTGTATCGTTAGGTTTGTAGTGTCACTATTTGGCAAGCAACAGATCAGTCTTTCCCTTTTTATCTAATGTGTTCTAACAGCTTAGATTAGTTTTTTTTAGTGTATGCACCTTTAAATAAGATGGCTTATAATGATCTTCCAATATAGATCAATTTTAATAATGTCACAACAATAATCCCCATAAAACAGAATTCATCAAGTTGTAGTTTTCGCTGGTAATCTGAATCAAATGTCTTTCTCTTGGAGACATTCCAGTAGACAATATTTTCAGCTTTTTCCCTCGATCTCGCAATGGTTCAACATCAGGAAATAATTTGACGTTTCAGCAGCTCAACCGCTGCTTTAAACTCCTCTGAGGCTGCAATTCCACTCGGTGTAAAACCAGTGGTGGAAGAAGATCTTTTACTTGAGTAAAAGTAGAAATAATATAGTATAAAAATACCCTGTTACAAGTAAAAGTTCTGGATTCAACATGTTACAAAGTACAGAGGTATTATCAGCATTCACCAGCATAAAATAATAAAATTACAGGAATAACTCAGCTGCCATCTCTTTGCCCAGAGGACACAGCGGCGCAGCGTCCACCTGGAGGACCTGAACGCTTCAGCAGAGACACATTTTCTCTAAAGTAACATTCTGTGAATTATCAAATACTGCAAACATATGATGATCTTAGACGATATGATCCATTGCTTTAGATAAGGACTGAGTGATTTGGACAAAATCAAATATAACGGTATGTTTGACCAAATATCTCAATATCGATATTACAAGAATATTGATGCTTTCACAAAATATTAGCACAATGAGGTTTTTGATAAATAATCATCAGTAATGTTTATATAATGACTAAGTGGGTAAAGGAAAATAACATAACAGCTAGAACAGTGTGGGAATTTCAGAAAATTACACTTTAATTTCACTTTACTGGCATGCAGCCTTTAATAATATCCAAAATATGAGATATCTACAGTCTCATATGATAATATTCATATAATGATATATTTTTCAGCCCTACTTGTTAGACATATTGTATTATAATATTCAGGAGAACAGATGCATCTAAGCATTATTTTATTGCAGTTTGTCGAGTTTTTGCTAATATTAAATACATATGCTATATTAACTATTTATAACTATTTTATATATCGCTGTATTTTTAAATTAACATTAATAAAATGTTGAATAAATGTTGTGAGGTGAAAATGATATTTTCCTCCTTAGATTTTAACAGACTAAGAAGGAAAAGAAGAATGAATTTATTAATCCCCATGGGGGAAATTACATTTTTCGCACCATTGTGCAGTTTACACACGCACACACACACACACACACACACACACACACACACACACACATACACACACACACAGGCCTGAAATACAGACATGCACACACAGGACCTATAGAGGTGAACTGGCTCCTCTCCAGCTACCAGTCCACACTCTGTACTGTGGTCCTTTGAGCCGGCTACCCTCCGGTTTTCAAGCCAAGTCCCCACAGACTGAGCTACCGCCGGCCCGAGGGTACAGGGGTTAGTATGAAGTATCACAAAATGGAAATACATGCAGTGAAATTAAGTATTTGCCTCAAAACTGAACATATTTGAGTAAATGTATGTATTTACTTGTTTCCCGTTGCTGTCTTGGTGATGATGTCTGACTGTATGTAAGTGTTTCTACTTCCGCATAGTGTTTGCATTAACGTGAGAGAAAAAGAAGTGATTATGGCCAATTAGTGAGGTTGAGATTTTTATTTTTGAATTTACTTTTTATTTAAATAATTTTATACAATTAACAAGAAAGGAAAACAAGAAGAGCTGGGAAAAAAAGGAACACAATTTGAGTAATAATGATTTGTGAGATGTCCATTATTGTCGGATACGGATGTCACAGGGTGGGAGCGTCCTCTTCCACTGTAATGTGAAATCCATGTCTCCTATTTTCTGAGGAAGGTTGCTCCTCTGGGTATCAGAGAGAAAGTCATACTTTCCACAGAGATTTCCTCGACTATGTCCAAGCACTGCATGAGGCTTAGAGACTCATGTTTGTGCCAGTTTTTTGTAATCGCTTTTTTTTTTTTTTATTACTAGCATTAAATATTATCTTACACAACTCTTTTTGAACAATCACATCCTCTCTTACTACACCAAAATACACATAAAATCATTAGAAATTCTATATCTCCCAATATTTTTAGAGCTTAATACATTTTTTCCTCAAGATATTTGAATTTTTGGGGCATGTCCAAAAAATGAGGGAATGATTGTCGTCCATGTACCCACAGCGTCTTCAGAACTGCTGTTGTGACTGAGATAGTCTACCTTTAATATGTGGTGTGATAAAAAAAAAAAAAGAACATTTTAAAAGATCATAATACCTATCAGAAGTCACGTTTCTGCATTTCGAAAGAACAAAAATCAGCCCACTGCCTCCCTCTGCGAGTTCTCCTTCACCTGCCCGTTTCACCTATTCCAGTTCAAAATGCCAAACACACTCCTACTTACAAGCACAGATGAGAGTGAAGGTCACATCTACACTTCGGTCTGAAATGATTTCTCACTTTCTTCCCTCTTGCTCAACTCATCTTCTAAAATGGAAGTTAAGTCGAAGAAAAGAATGAAGGAAAAGACAGAGCAGGAAATGGATCACATGTGTGCGCTTGTGTGTTCTTTTCAAATGAAGGACGTCGTTTGATAATGATGCCAAAAATGTTAAAATAATATTCTATGTACGTCCACATTAATATTCCAGATATTTCACATATGAGAAAATCCCGGTTTTCCTTCAGAGGATGCACTTGAGCATCACTTGAGCCTCCTCCACTGAAGGAGACTGGGTTTCTTGGCAGCTCCTGTCATCTTCTCTGCCATTGGGAGAGCTGGCAACATGGTGGCACCAGCATCTGTTTCTGGCTCACAGTGGCAAGGAGGAGCCAGAGGAGGGAAAGGATTTATTTTGCACTTTTGGGATAAACCTACAAAATACTGGTCAAATATGCAGCTTCTCCACGCTCCTGGTGCACTTTGAAGAGATGTGTGAAAGATGTGTGTAGTGGCACAATGCAGATCCAGGATTTTTTTTTTGGTGCAGTAAATGCAGCAGAGGAGGTGAACATCTATCCTAGAGGGGGTGGATCCCAAAGTCCAGAGCCTTGGCCCTTTTTCAAATGAAAGTGCATTTGTGCATTTATTAGTGCGCATTGACAGCCTGTGTTAAACGATTGCTCTCCACCCACTGGTTAAGTCAACCTTTGAAGTGAAATACGTGAAGGGATTACTAATCATGTCCATATAATATGCCAAGGCAGAGTAAAAGCAAAAACTTGAATATACTCTCACTGATTGGATTCACTTTCATACTTTCGCCTGAGCAGCTTGAGTGATGTCAGCTTTTACGAGGAGTTCAATGGGTATTAGTTGCAGGTATGCAGACAGGGTACATCTAACCAAATTTCATTCAGTTAAGTCTTTTGAAGTTTAGATACAAATCATGCACATCTATTTTCACTGCACATTCCATTTTGTTAAAGGTGCAGTATGTGATTTCTGCCATTGGGGGGCTCTCAGTCAAAACAATAACAAAAGACGGAGTTTGATGGCACCATGATGTAGCGCGGGGTCAATGGAATTGTTACCTTCACTTCGCATCTTCATTCACACGCAGAAAATGGCCATGCAAATCATTCTCCATTATGAGTGACTAATACAAACAATGGCAAATGAAACAGCGGCTAGCTAGCTTAACTAGCTGACTTGGGTTTTCTGTGTTTCCCTGGAAGGTAGGTGGGAGGGATAAGACGCCATTGACAGGAGACCAAACAGAACACAGCATTACCTTGAAAAAGAAAATCACAGATTTGTCTGGGTTTGAACATTTATTTATTTATTGGAAAAGGGACAATGTACATTTATCAACATTCAAATGAATGTAAACACGCCTGAGTTAGCTAAAGGTTAGTTTTCATTGGCAGTCCTTTTGCCAGACGTCGTTAGGCAACCTGGAATTATAAATATAATACAATATGTACAATAGTTACATTACTTTAAGATATACTATGTTTTGGTTAAAAACAAACAAACAGACAAAACAGTTAAACAACCTGAGCGGATAAAATCTAACTGTAAATGACACAGATACATTGTTTTTAGACATTTTAATGGGAAAATGTTACATATAACCCTTTAAAAAAGAGTTTGACATTTTGAGAAATAACTAACTATGACTCTACCTACCAGACAGTTAGCTTAGCTTAGCATAAGGACTGTAAACAGGGAAATGGCTAGCGTGCCTCTGTCCAAAGATACTGTGCAAGCCCCTCTTGAACCCACTAATTAACACTTTATATCTGCTGGAATAATCCTCAGGGGGGAAAAAATGTAAAAATTAGACGTTCACTGTCCAAGAGGTGACTGCACCTGTCCAAGAAATAGATCACCACAATACCACATTTGCAGCTGAAGCTGTCTGTTAAAGTTCCCGTCCTAAGTTCCCCTGGCTGGCCTGAGGAGTCTGTTGAACACCAAAATCAGTGACGAGCAGACGAACCAGACTGGTAAGTGTAGTTACCGTCTTTTATTTGTTTATGTCGTTTGTTAGCTTGTAACTGGCAGTGGCTGACACAGCTAATGCTAACTCTCACTCTGTGTACCACTGACAACTTTCTTTGCATCACTGTGATTGGCTTTTGTATTGTGCTTTTGTACCAAAATCTTGCTTGCCTGGGGTATGTTTGAACTTGGGATTTTAGGTAAGTGCACAGACATCTCCGCCCTCAGTCGAGGAATGTGAAAACGCCTCGAGGTCTGACATTTTAGAGGACATAAACATAAGAAAAACTAATTTCTGAGTGGGGGCGTTTCCAGTCAAAGCTAAGCTAACTGGCCGCTGTCTGTAGCTTCATATTTAGTGAGCAGACATGAGATTGGTAACAATCTTCTCATCTATCTTTTGGCACAAAAGCACTAATTTGCATTTCCTAAAATATTGAACTGTTGCTTTAGGTATAATCAAAGTTTTTGAACAGCAGGAAAGTTGAAGGGCCCATAACATCTCATGGTTCATGGATCTCATATTAAGACATTTTCAGCCTTAATACTCACCAGGGTCCACTGTGAGATTTTTAACCTTTTTTCTTCAAGCCGAGGCCTTCTTTCTGATGACTTGCTTCATGAGTGTCTTGTTAAAGTCAGCCTGGCGTGTTTTCCAAGATCTAACAATTGAGCCTTTGGCACACAACTCTTTGGAAACATGATTGTTAAGATGTTGTTACAGTTGTGTGAACTCCGTGAATTAACAATGTGTGAGCAGCGCGACTCACTGATTACATTGAAACTAAGATGCAGGAAGTCAGCTGTGGAGAAGCCCTTTATGCTTTTTGGCATGTCGGAGAGACTGTTTGCAGCCAATTGTTCAAAACTCTGTAGTTTCACAGGTCTGAGCAAAGAGTGTTCAGCGAGGCGATGAACTGATTAAAAGAGGACCAGATCATAGCATTTGTAAAGTACGATAAGTGAAAGCTTAAAAGGAGAATCATTGTGACTTTATAGAGAAAAACCTGACTGTTTTAGATTTGTGTTATCACAAAATTCCTCCATTTTTTTTGCTGAAGCACATATGTTTCTGCTTATTATTATTCACCTAATGGTACCATTTTAGAGAGTGCTTGCAATAAGACCAGGAGCTAACAGTTTCCAGATAAAAATCCCACTTTTCCCAACCCAATACTTAGCCCACAGTCCTCCAGATGACCTTCCTGCTGTCAGTAAAACACATAACACCCACTGACCTGGTCAACAGTACACGACTTCTTTTTTTTTTTTTAAAAATCCAAAAATCCATAATGTGAAATGTGATTTCCTCTTGTTTCCGGACATACTTTCAGGACGAACACAGGGCAGACAGCCACTACTGTACCTAGTAGATTAGACTTCTCCACTTCTTCCTGTTTCATTCCATCCAGGTGCATACTGGGAACGCTGCCATGTATATCCCTTGGTGCACAACAGTACAGCGCAGCTGTGGAAGCCACCTAAATTTGATTCCTCTCGTTGTAGCCTAGCAACGGTGGGTATTAGCGCACACAAGCTGGATGGGTGCAGTTCTGGTGCCAGAGGCAGGATGGGCGCCTGGTTGCAGCTCATTGGCAGATGACATTGAGTGAAAGCTGGCATTCTGAGATTAGGGGATCAGATGCTCACAGCGCTCTATGCAGGAAGTGGTATGAAATGTAAAATCAATGCCAAGAGGGCTTGACAGGTCCTTTACACTCGATGTACAGATGTACACAGATACACCATACATAATGCTGTTATATAGCGCGTAAACCCACATTACATCACCTCCGTTTTAATTTGTTCAGATACTGTAATCAGCTTTTTTTTTTTATGGGAATCCAGTATCTCGAATGAAAAAACAATATTTGCTGATGTAAAACAGAGCAGAAGACCATTTTAAAAATCTGTTATCAGATCTTGGCTCCCGCTGTAGATAAGAAAAGTGGCCCAGGATTTGAGCAGATGTACTGGCGTCTTTCCAGCAAGCACAAATTCCTAATGTCACCTTTGCTATTGATTTACTTTGAATAAATAAGCTACTGTTTTGACTTGTTGTTTTAGGAACTTAGCACAGGGGGCGTCCTGGCAGCTTGGTGGTCTAAAACGTGTGTACCATGTAAACATGAATTCCTGGTTTGAGTCCAGCCCAGGACCTAAGTCGCATGTCTGTCTTGTGTCTCTACTACCTGCACAAATGCCCCCCACCCCACCTCACTCTCCAAAAAAAAAAAAAAAGGACGGCAGAGCCAAACAATACACCTCTTGTGGATTTAAAACACCAGCCAGTAGCACTTCCACTGGCTTGAGGCCGCCGAGTGGGGGAGGCAACTCTCCCCGAAAGCGTTGGCAGCTACGCTAGCTTCTGTTTGCTAGAATACCAGATGCCTCACGCCACATGCTTCAACCACTTTGATTTCATCTCCGTGCAGTTGTTGATCAGATCTGTCTCTGTTTGACGCAACCTGCCTCCCGTCTCCCTCATAACTTTCATCTTTTCCAAGCCGGGCAGGCAGGCGGCCGCGGCTGTCTTGAGATGTCACCCGGTGACGTGCAGTGTCCATCTGGTATACGTTGTAATGGGCCTGGATGAATGAATGGCCAGCCACTCCACTGCCTCCTTTATGATTCTCAGCAGTGGTGCTGTCCAACTTTGATTCCCCAGTTATTAGGGAATCGAATTCCCCACTGAGGCGACGCCCAGAGGAGAGGAAGAGAATGAGACACACAAAAAGAGTGTGAAATCTGTGGCAGTGCTACAGAACATACTGTACAGCCCACTTCTGCTGCTTCCTGGAGCCTCTGCTGTCTTTGTGTGTCTCTGGACACTCTTAGAAATAAAGGCGCTAACTAGAACCACACAGGGTTATTTGGCTTGACCCCACAGGAGAGCCCTTTTTGGTTCCTGGTAGAACATTTCGTAAAGTTTCCAACTTGAACCCTGTTAAAGAGTTCCACCCAGACCTCAATATAAAGGGTTACACCCAGAACTATCAGTGACGGGTTTAATCCAGAACCCCCTACAAGAGGTTCTAAAGAAAAAACATTCTATGGTGCAATGTTCCCACCCAGAACCCTCTCTAAGGGTTCTATCCAGAACCTTTCTGCATTCTTAGGATGCTAACAGGAACCCATCTACAGGGTTCTACTGAGAACATTTTTATGTTCCAAGGATTTCTTTTAGAACCCACTCAGGGGGTCTCCCGAGAACCCTTTTATATTCCAATGGTTTTTTATCTAGAACCCATCCAGGGAATTCTGCCAAGAACCTATTTATATTCCAAGGGTTTCACATAGAACCCATCCAGGAGGTTCTGCCACAAATCCTGTTATATTCCAAGGGTTTTGATCCTGAACCCTTTTAGAGGGTTCTGCCTAGAAGCTCTTTATATTCCAGGGGTTTCATCTAGAACTCATCCAGAAGGTTCTACCACAAACCCTTTTATATTCTCAGGGTTTTATCAAGAACCCAGGCAGGGGCTTCTACTGAGAACCCTTTAATATTCCAAGGGTATCTTTAAGAATCCATCCAGGAGGTTCTACTGAGAACCTGTTTATATTCTAAGAGCTTCTTTTAGAATCTATTCAAGGGGTTCTAATTGGAACCATTTTATATTCCAAGGAATTTTATCTGGGACCCACTAAAGGAGGTTTGCTGAGAACCTTTTTGCATTCAAAAGGTTTCATGTACAGCCCACCAGTGGGGTTCTCCCAAGAACCCTTTTATATTCCAAGGGATTTTATCCAGAACCCACTTAGGGGGTTCTGCCAATAACCCTTTTATATTCCAGGGGTTTAATCTAGAGTTCTACCACAAACTCTTTTATATTCCCCGGGTTTTATCCAGAACCCACACAGGGGAGTATCTTTCAGAATCCATCCAGAGGGTTCTACTCAGAATCCTTTCAAATTATGGTACAAAGGACCCTTGATGAAAGAGTTCAAGGATTTTGAGAATCCTTGACGAATCTTTTCTTCAAAAAAGGGATTCTTCAGAACAAAATGGTTCTGGGTTAGGGTTAATTTTATTTATTTATCTTTATTTAACCTTTATTCAACCAGACAAGTCATTTAGAACAAATTCTCAAGAAGACTTCAAGACTTAAGAAAGAAACCCTAATTTCTAAGAGTGCAGCGCTCTAAAAGTGGAAGGTTGGTAAAGATTTGCAGCAGCAGATGAATGTGTAGCATAAGATTTATAATCTGAGGTGGTGAATTGTCCGAATTTCAGCCTTTTGGAGTGAGAGGGAGTAAAATTTTCAGCTTGTTCAAAGAGCAGCAGTTCATGAAAAAGCAAACTGAAGGTCATGTAACGAACCAAGCACCCTACGACAGAGACAGACTACACGAGGTGGATAACCCTCTGGGGATTTTTCCTTCATCTTAAAAACTATCGACCGTTTCCCTCTGAATTTAAAGGGCTCCTACTGGATCCCATCACAAGGGGATTAAAAAGGAAAAGGGCAACTGGGATCACTTGGAGAGCAGACCCCTTCCACTTGAGCCAACACTCAAGCAGGGATGAAGTGGAGGCGCAGAGACGACCCAGAGGGAGACAGCGCAGAGGGAAGGGAGAGACGGGGAGGTGGCATAGTTTGGATTCCCAATATGTGTCCGGGGAATCCGAAGTGAGGCCAGATGGCACAGGCCTGCCGGTCTTTGGGAATCACAGCATACGGCGGCGGGACGCATGGCAGAAGGTAGCGGGAAACAGTGCCGGGGTCATCTCTTGATGTTGGACGCTCCCCGGAGCGGTTCCTTCCATCCCTTTGAACAAGAGAGCATCTCCACACAACTGTGCCGCTTCTCTGCTTAATGCGGCAGTTGACTTCAAACGCTGCGCTATTCCCTCCTGCCCAAAGCCTCCTGAGTTCTAGACATATGTTATCAGACCTGATGAAAACACCGTGCCAATAACATGCCACTGAGCGCCACACATGGACATATGTGTTCTGTTTTCGCCGCAACTTTCATCTCGTACAATTTCATTTGACTCACTCGTGAAACTGACATGTGGGGAGCCACGTCACGAAGCCGGAGCGAACAGCGGCGACGCTTCTCGACGCCTGTCATGCCAGTGTGCTTTGCTATAGAGTGAGGCACGATATGATGGCAGCCAATTATATCAGTCAGCTCTCTGAGACAGATGTCCAATATAACCTGGTTAGCGCTAATAGGCAGATTTTTAAACAAGAGTAATTATTCATCGTTCACAGACCAGTAAAAGAGACGGATTCTAATATCTGATGCTGAATGTGTGTGACAGGTGTTACCACCAATTTTCCCTCAGTCTCCTGTGGCAGCGCCCACTATGAAAACATCTTAAAACACGCAGGCTGCAGCCACATTGAAGTGATCTCACACGTTTTTAACACATACTCTTTGACTTTAGGAAAGAAGAGGCAATTCTGTCTGTGCATACTGATTATCTTCTGTCTATTTCTGTCTAAATAACAGTTTTTTGGAAGCCAAGTGTGGTGTTATGCTTGTTGTTGCATCTCCATATCCGTGTATAGACTAAGATCCCCTCGTTATTCTCATTAATGGTCCATCTGTCATCTTGGCAGAAGCCCACTGGTATAGAGTTAGCTATGATTAACATTTAATCTATATGATTTTCTAATGAAAGCAGGAGTGCCACACTCAGTAATGATTGATTTGTTCGCTTTTTTTAATAATGGCTCAGATTGTCGACAGAGATGTTTAACTGTGTGCTGATTATGACACTATTGTTTTCTGAATTTCATACAACGCTACTCCTTAATATGAATTTCCCAACTCCGTTGTTTCATTGTTGAGCACTGCGGTTATTATTGTAGTCAGACACGCCGTGGGGAGGATGAAAACACTGTCAATCGATGATAAAAGCAGAAGATAATCTTGTCTTTTATTTAATCTCTCAGTGCTAGGTGCAGAACAATTATTTTATCGTGTTGTTTGCTTGTTCTGTGCATATGCGGAGGTTTCCTATTGGTGAATATAGTATAATATATGCACTGATCTCTTTCTCTGCCTGTCACCCAGTGCTTGATGGGATAATTTCCAATCCCGTGAACCTGAACAGGAGTAAGCAAGTAAATAAAATGAGTGAATGAATGCAAAATCACAGAATCATATTTACCTTTTGCAACAATTTAAAAAAGGCATTATTCTAAAGATAAAATATGACAAAAAACACTGACATTTACATACTTTGTTGTGTTGTGTACTTATATTATCCCTGTTTCCAACAACCTTCAAACAAAGAAATTTAAAATAGTAAATAGCAATAGTAAGATGACAGCACAGGAAAATAAAGTGGGGAATATGGATTTGGGAGGACATCAAGCTTTCTACCACCCATCTACCACATACCCACAATTTCCTGGAGCCCAAAATAACATCCCCAAATTCCTTGTTTTGCCTGGTCAATGGGTAAAAACCCAATGATATTACATTTAAAACAGCAGAAAAGAGAGAAGCAGAAAATATTTGGTGTATTTGCTTATTAAATTACTTAAATGCACAATTTCTGCTGCCAGGGGTCTCTCACTTTAAAACAATAACAAAAGACGTAGTTTGGTGACGTTGTGAAGTGGCGTGGGATCATGGAAGTTGTTAGCTGCACTTTAAAACAACCACCATAGCAAACATAAAGTAAAATCAAAGTAAAATTAAGTTTTATTCATGTTAGGTTTAGTCATATTCCTGCCTCTCTAATGTATCCAACATGTTTTAACGACTAGCTAGCAGGAAATGCACCGTTACCTTGAATAAATTAAGGATTTCTCCGCATTTTAACACCGTTGAAAACATTTTCAATGATGCAAGTAAAAAACTCAACAAAATTTACCAGAAATGTTAGAATATGTCTTTACAAAATTGTTGATTAGCCTAATTATCTGTTGATCGACTATTCTGTCACTTCATCTCCAATTTCCATTTTTATTCAGGCATTAAGCTGGGATTAAAGATCCATTGTGATCTCACAAAGAAAAAGCGCTAAGGCAATCCAAAGAAAGCTAATAAAAAGGCCAAAGCTCAGCCAAATCACATGCATTCTTTATAAAAAAAAAAGAAAGAATAGACTTCCAGGTGTTTACCGTCTTTAACTTGCCGTCCTTACTCCTTTTCAAAACATATATGTGCTGCATAAATTAACAGAAGAATCCACCATTATTTGTACCACAAAACAAAATACCTCTACTCCTCACATGCTGCAGATGCCTCAACTTGTGTTGCTGCAGTTGCCTGTATGAGCAACATAGATCTGTAACCTTCCATAGGCTCACTGAGACATCTGCCATACATGGCAACATGAATAGAGCTGTTGGCTTAGGTTCAAGCTTTCGAGAGTGCCTTTTGTCTGTGAACGGCCCATTGTGGAAGGATCGGAGGATGGTGTTTACGGTCGCCGCTACCTCCGTGGCCCCCACAAGGAGGATAATGAGATACAGTTGTTATCGGTGACAGCCGAGGGCCACGAGGAGTTGTATCGGCCTGGTGTCTCCGCTCTGATCCTCCCAGGGCGAGAGAGAAGATTGGGATGACACTAATGTTGACTTGAAACTCTTTCTAATTGCTGCTTAGTATAAACCTCAACTGTGTTGTGTATAAAATGTGTCTGAGCAGGAGATTTGACTTGAATTTAAGTTATTCAGGAAAGAGATGACAGATCTTCTGTCACTGACTTGGTTGCAAATTAAAGTGTGCTATAATAAAGCTAGTTGGTGATGTTTAAGCATTGTTAAAAAAAAGAATTTACAAAAAACAATTACATCCCTTTATTAATTAATAAAACACATGTAATTTCTTTGCCAGGGGTCTCTCTCACATTAAAACAATAACAAAAGACAGTTTGATGATTTCTGGGATGGTGGGAGTTGCTTGTCTTTCTCCCAGATGAAAATCTATCTGACCTGGATCAGGCATAAAATCGTGTTCACGGACGAGGTAACGTCAGCTGCTGAAGTTTTGTTCACGCTACTCTTAATCACGTTCAACGACCATACTTTGCGCCGTTGAGACAAAAAATAAATAGGGAGAATTTTGAAACAAAAGCAGCCTCGCACATCGACTTTTCAAGAATGAAAATGCCTACAGATGACCTATAACTGACACTACCTTTCAAATTAACACAGAAAATGTATATTAGTTTCAAATGATTTTCTAAGGGTCGATATGTTAGTGAAGGCATTTCTTTCCCTTAAACCCTTCTGTAACAAATGTGATTTCTTCTTTCCAGGATGTCTGAAAATTTCTCCATTTCTTTCTCCGTCTCTCACTCAGTGAGGAGCAAAAGGCACAAAAATGTATTGTAGCTGTATTGTTGTGGACTTTAGTCGTAGGGTTTATAAACCTGTACAGTGCCAGAAACAGATTGTGATAACGAAAAGGGGAGGGAAAAAAAGGTGTGAAAAGGTGTCATGAATGGGGAGAAATAACGGAGGATTGTCAGCCTCAGAAGAAACCATGAGAGGGCAATGAAACATATAAAGTCTGTCGGGAGTGAGTATGTCACCCACTTCTTTCCCCACTCCATTACCTTGAAAAAATAGATTTGTCTGTGTTTGAACATGGCTGGAAACATTAAGGAATGTAAGTACACAACTCAAACAGATATATAACGTAGGTCTAGTCATTTTAAGACATTACAGTGCAGAAATGGTACATATTTAACACATTTAACATCAAAAGTAATCAGATACATTACTTTCATGCCAGCTTCGTCAAAGGAGCCATTAAACAACCTCCAATCCTCCACACGCACATGCACATAATGTGTATTTAACTAGCACATTAATATAAAACAAGACATTGTTGTTTACCAAAAAGCCAGCCTATGAATTAGAGGTATTTCCTGACCATGAACAGCTAACGTTAGCTTAGCCTTGTTGAACAAAACCACAGGATTCCAACTGAATGACGTACCAACCAAGTGTGGGTAAAGCCACTGCACACACCTAACTTTTTAGTTACTGGGAGGTGTATTTCACTTCTTTTAGGCTTCCAGACCTCCTACACTACATTAATGCTTCCAACAAACGTCAGCCCTCCGAACACACGCAGAGGAAATTGATATCAACCCACCATCAAACTCCTGGTATGACAACAAACCAGCCAAACCCCCATGATGCTGACAATTAAGTAACTTCTACTACTCGTAGCACTGACATTACTGTTGTGCGTTGATGTGTTACTGCCCTACACTGAGAAGTTTTGATGTGATATATACCCTTGCTTGAACTTTGACATTTCTGTGTTACCCGACCAGCCTCCCCCCTACACACAGATGTCATTCACTCTTATCACACAGCTCAGACCAAACATAAAAGCAAATCAGTGGTGGCACACTTTACCCAATATCCATTCTGGATGTGGCACAACATCTTAATTGATTTGTTCCAAAACCAGATGAAGTGAGTCACAAAAATCTGCGCTATATGCCCCTAGATAAGTGCAAAGAAACACGATTTCTGCTTTGAAGAGTATCCAGCAATTATGTGTGGTATTTGCGGACAAACGCCATTGTTCATGGAATTTAGGGTCGAAGCTGAGGCCCTTACAGATGATTTATGTATTCAGCTGGGGATGGGGGTGGATAAAATGGGCAAATTTCATCTGGCTGTAGAAAGCTCCAGCCCAGCGGGCCTAGAGAAGGCTTAAACATAAGCAGGACGGGTGCCAGGTCCTCTCCTCGGCCATTGTGCTTTAATTAACCTACATAGGAGCTGACTGCTTAAATGTGCAGTGATAGATAAGGCCCCTTGGATGATTGATTTATTTACTGCACATGCTAGTGATTTCCATAACATTACTACCCCAATTACTAGCCATATGAGGCACAAAAGTCATTAACAAGCCAGACTCAATGTATGTATGGGCATGAATGTACCAACATGCAGTTAAACATCTATTAGGGTGGGTATTAGTTAGCAAAAACATGACGAGGCTTCGTGAAACTGGAATCGGGGAGAAAAATCTCTCCGCGTCAACACCAGCCAAGGTCAGGGATGTTTCAGTGAAGGACAGCGAGGAACGATTACACTAAATGATCAAGAGATGGTGGATCCACGACTCTTGGAGACATTGTTTTACAAAAGCACACTGGGTCTGGCTTTGTCAAGTGAAGTCTGGCACGGGCCCAGCAGCAGTCTGAGGCTGTGATTGCAGCAGAACGTCTCCATCAGAGAGCACTAGAAGGTAACGGTGGGATTAAAATGGGCACTGCTGGCACATACAGGCGGGCAGAGTGTTTCTCTTTTTTTCTCTCCGCTAGGCCATTGTTCCATATGTGCTCCACCTGCGCCTCTCAGAGCCTCGCGCCAAACACACGGCCGGCAGGCTCTACCATCCTTGCTGATTGGAAGTTGCCATGGTGACGCTGTAAGCCGGCGCTGAAAATGTGGGGGGGAGTGCGCTGTAAATCTCAACATGGTATTTTTTTAATTTAGGAAATTGGCAAAGGAAGTGTAGTAAATGAATCGTCGTTAATAATAATTCACATATGGGACAAAACACAATTAGGCTGTTTTTGGCTACAGGCAAAGAGCAGGCAGCTCCCTCTAAAATGTGATCTCATCTCATCAAAGGCACTTCAGCTCTCCCAGTAGTCCTGAGTGAGGACATCGTACGCCTCGATCTGATAATGATGTTTATGGAAATAATATCACTGAAGATTATCATTGGACACAGAGAGCAGCGAGATGGAGACATCAATCATGTAGTGATGACCCATAAATTGATTCCTTATCTGCTCATGCAAATGGATGATAAGAGCGATTCAGTGCGCTGGCCTATTAGACAACTCACAGAAAACTCAAATTTATTTTCTCCCTCCGGGAAGCTTACCCACTACCCAACGCTGTTTTGTTTCATAAGTTATTTTTTCATAAAGTGTTTGGAGTGCAGAGGAGAGGCGAGCAGCAAAGCTCACCCGTAGCTTTTAATAACAGGATGGCCACCATCCAGCTTCAGACGAGTGCTGGGATTGGCTGATCCCTTCACACCCTGGCACCTGGAGCAGCCAGAAGTGTGTGTGCGTGCGTGTGTGTGTGCGCATGTATGTGTGTGTGTGGGTGAGAGAGACTGTTATTGGTGGCTGCACTATTGGAGGTGTGACATGACTAGAATCAAAGGCCCTCACCTGCAACCAAGTGAGAAGAAAAATCATTAAAATGGTTTCAGGCCAAAAGCCTTTGCATAAAATCCAAAAAAAAAAAAAAAAAAAAGTTTTAGTTTAAAAAACACTTTCTCCTGGTGTTAAATTCAAAGTTCAAAGTACATTGAAGGAAATTCTTGGCTCGAGTTTTGGTATTTGCAGCAGGTTTGTGAGGATATATGTGAGGAGAAAAACCTAAAATCTGCAGGGCTTGAGTTTGTGTGAGGGAGACAAAGCCGCAGTGATGCTCGCCGCTCGCTATGGTGACCCACGTATTTGCCTATGATTAGCACCCCCTGCTGAAAACGGCTGTGCAAATATGATATGTACATTTGCATGTTTGTTGTCATTCATTTGACCATTAATCCATAATCCAAATTAAACTGGTGGTAAACAGCATTGTGTGGCTGTGCGTTTGATTGTTCAGCTGTGGGTGCAGGATCATCCAGTGGGGCAGGGGTGGGAGGGTTACTCTCAATGTGTTTCTGATACAACTACTAATTACCTGTTAAAAATGTCATCAGTAACCCAATCCAAGTATCACAATATTTAAATAATGTAACTTGATTACTTCCTGTTAAATTTGGATTACCTCAGTACCAAATATGGTCAAATTATTTCACCTAACATGATGTTTTATGTTCATTGTTTGGTTTATTAATATTCCTTCCTTTATTCTGTGTGAATGCACAGATTAGAATAGCTCGAATTATGCACATTTAAATTTACTTTGTTAAGCAGCCATTCACACTTAACGCTCAAACTTCAAGTATGCAGACATAAACTTATTCTGGTCTTGGGTTTGTGTTTTTAGCCACAAACCATTCTGGTCACCTGTATCACCACCTACAGTCGCAAAATACTTTTCAACTGTGGTAGCAGTGTAGCTAACGTTAGCCATTTGTCCATGTAGCTATTTTCAGTGTCTATTCTGTGTAGCTACTGTTAGCAGTTGGTCTGTGTAGCTAACATTAGCAGTTAGTCTGTGTAGCTAATGTTAGCACTTGGTCTTACCCGCAAATGTTTATTTTAATTAGATATTGCGTACTTGGATAATGACAGCATTTTCAGGGCTGAAAGCAGAACTATACTAGCACTATACTTTGACGTTGCTCCTCTTTTCTGATTTATAAACAAAATAATAGCCACAATTTCACCCAGTGGAGCATTTTTTTTCATTACAGGCCATGATAATGTATTGAATAAATGAATAAATAATTGAAATATTCGCTAGTTTCACGTGAGACCAGATTGGTGTTGTGATTCTAAAGTATTCTATTCACACTTCACACTCAAACGTCAAGTAAACTGACATAAACTTACTCTGGATTTCTGTGTAGCTAACGTTAGCAGTTGGTTTTGTTCTGTTAAATATTTATTGAAATCAGATATCAAGTCCTTGGAGGATGACAGCATTTTCATAGCTGAGGGTAGAACTTGCTCTGTGTTGTGTTTTTCCACCTAATGAAAGCATTTTTCACTAGATGCCACAATAATGACTGTTAGATTAGTGCGGTGGGTCACCGGTGCAGCAAAAATCGTGATGCATTTATGGTGAAACAGTTAAATTTCCTGGCTTAGATAAAAACATTTCTTAGCACATTTTTGTCCACTGGAAAGGAAAAAGTGAGCATATCATTATGATTATGTCTTTTTTCTGTGACTGTAATGGAATACTGCTACCTTTTTTGTATCCTTTTTACGAAATCCCTTTACATGTGCAGAATCAGAGCTTTGGGTCGGGATCACGGCATCGATAAAGATACTCACTGAATAAATTCAGGAGATTCGGCCATTTCTTGGCACAGAGAAAGTGAAAATGTCCGCTATTCTGCTCTCAAGATGTCTATCTAAGTTGGTGTTGTTTGTGGGGCTTTTGCGCTGGCTTATCCAGTGCGGATGTGACCTTTCTGAGTCATTGAAAATGCAGAGTAGCAACAGACAAACTGACCTGCAGAGGAATTAGCCGCTGCTCCTTTCGTCTCCTGCAAACCCAACAGCTTGAACACGCCTGGGCGCTGCCTCACAAAGGCGCTCTACAGAGGAGGCCTATTAATCTTCCCAAAGCCTCAAAAAGCAGAGGAGCCAGTGTGGGCCCCTGAGTCTGGTGCCTGGGGCCCACAGACAGGGGTTCTTGGCAGGCTCGGCGGGGTCACTCTTGGCCCCCGATCAAATAGGCGGGGGCGGGACAAGGGCACAGGACGGTGTACCTGTGCCCTTTAGCAGATGCCAGGCTGAGGCGTGCTCCGGGGAGAGGTGAGGGGATCAGGCCTGGTGCTGCTGGCCTTCACCCACATCAATCAGGATGTAGCTGCTGTTGCTCCATCATTAAAGAGGAGATAGATGGAAAGTAATCTGAGAGCGGTGCAGCTTTTCGCTCCGGTGTTTCGAGGCCCGACGTGGAACTCGAGTGAGTAAACAACACCTGTGGCACCACTTCTGCATTGACTGTTGTCTTTGTTCAGATTATCATGTGGAGACATATTTTCACTAGCAGTTTGATCTCTTGATACATGAAGCGATAATACCTGACAGCACGACACAATGCATCGTGGGTGTTTGCTTAGCCTATGTTCTGAGCAAACACTGAAACACTATAGGCTTGTTCGGCATGTTTTCAGTCTTTTGAGAGATCTCGACAGAAGGAAATGATCGCTTCCCAGCAGAGAGTGTTGCAAAAATGTACATACTTTAATGAAATAAACAACCGTGAGGCCTCTTGGGCAGCAGCTGTGCTATTAAGTGCATATCACCATCTTAAGGATAATTTGGGTAAACGTAGTGGGATATTGAGTTTTCGTCTACTACACACCGGTGGCTAGTTTTTAGAGAAGTGCCTTGCTGTTTAATTGGAACATTTCAAGGATGCGTCTGGTGATATTCCTCTTTTGTGACCAACTTTTATTAGTTTTCCACGTCATTCTCACAACTTGACCGAAATATACAGATATACAAATTATACACATGTCAGGGCAAGGAGCCATTTGTGATTATAACCATGTGATATTAGAGAAATGTTGCTCCACATTCTCCTCCGATCCATAGCTTCCAATCTATAGATTAATGCTGTGGCAATACTAATATATCCAAGTAATTTCTGTTACACCTTGTTTATATGTGTGTGAAGAAAGGACATTTTCACCATTTAAGCTCTGTAAGATCTTAACCATTGGATGTACTGTGTCAGAATATTTTCAGGGTGTTTCATATGTTCGCAAGTAAGAAGAGTAATTTTTATATCTCAAATCTTGGAAAGAAATTTGGCCATCATTGGTTATCATATCTGAGAGGTAATGCATCCTTTAGGATGGTGACTGTGTTTCCAGTGAGTGACAGTTTACTGTGTTTACAGTTTAAAAATTATTATGCCAGTCTGCTCCTCTGGCATTTACACAATTTCTCTGCATGTTTCCACACTTTGATAGCTTTGCCAATATTGGTCCAAATTTACAGACATGTCTGGCAGGTCTGGTGATATTCTATATATATACAGTAAATATTTTTTATTGTCAACAAGTCCCATGAAAATACCAAAAAGATGATGAGGAGCTCCATTCATAGGTGTAGATTTCAGTATTGATGGTAGAGACATGACCCTTCCCATGTTGAGGTGTTGCTGCATTGTCCTTGCATATAAACATGCTACGAGGAGTTTGTAACTGGTTATGAAACAGCATCAATGATGCCTTCAAGTGCCTCTATATGCAAACAAGACCATCAGCGAGAGGACAGGATATTTAAATCAAATGAAATGACGCAGACCAGAAGAGCCACGCAAAGTTATTGTGGGTAGTACATTAGCCAGTTAAAAAGACGCAAGAGCTGATTTTTCTTCAAATAATTTTATTCTTGACATTATATTTTGTGGTTATTACAGTACGCTAACATAACATAACACTCCGGCTGTTGTCAAACCAATTTTGCCATTTCCCAACAGAGTTCAAGTCAGGTAAACGTCTGCATACTGATTGTCAGGCAAAAAAATGTACAAAAACCTATGCCCCTGTCTCCATTGTTGCCCAAAAACTATTAAAAACATTAATGAGCCACACTGATTGACATGATCCTTCATTATAATGAACATGGGCATCATAATTTAACATGATGCAACTATTTAACCTTATTAAAGCTTTTTAGGGTTTTTTTTGGGCGGAGCTGGTACAATAATATTGTAGAGAGATGGAAGAGGATGTTGATGGAGGAAGCTTAGAGGAGAAAAAGAGACCAAGCAAGAGGCCACTGGACAAGAGAGAGCTTGTAGAATTAAAAGGCTGCAGGAGGGGTTGCAAAAAAAATACAAATTCTTGCATGATGTTGCTTTAAAGGTGGCGTAAGTGATTCAAATGCTGATGCTTTGGGTCGGGTCGATTGTAGAGTCTCATTATTTTGCTGAGTGGCTCGGTCTGAGCCACAAACCCAAAGCGTATGTATTCAAAATCGATATCAGAATCGCTTACCCCACCTTTAAGTTGATCCCACAGACACCAGCCTGCTGTAAATACTCACAACAAAACCAAATGTGTAGTAATCTGCAGCTGAAAATAGACACCCGGGGCAAAAATTTGTTTCTCACAATCGTCTTTTCATTGTTTTATGCGAAATAAATGAGATTTATCATTTTATAACCAGAGGTTTCTCCTTGACGACTGCATGGAGAAACAAGACTTTAATTTTCTCTCACAGAGATCTGTATTCATCTGAGACCCAATTCACTTTGCTAATCAAAACCCATCCATCACAGAAACCTATAAATATCTTGGAGTGTTTCTCGATTCACATCTCACTTACTGTAACATGTTCATTATTTAACAAAGAAGCTCAACCAGAAACTGTACTTAAATACCAAGATCAGACCATACCAACGTTATCTCTAACACGTATCTACATGCAGTCATTCTCTCAACAAAATCCTACTGTCTCCTAATCTAGTCCCTCACCACAAAGGAAATTACTGAACCAATAGCAAGACTGTACAATAGAGTTTATAAGATCCATGGCAAATTTCCCCTCTGGACTCACCACTGCACTGCACTTTCAAATTCGAATGCCTTGACCTTTCAGAACTACACAAATAATCAGGCTATTAAATTTTATCGCTGGATTCAAAACAATAACACATCTCCAACACTCGTTGATCTAGTTCCAAGACACAACATAAGACAGGAACGCATCACGAGAGTGCATATCCCGGTACCAGCTTATAAAAATAGCTACATGGTCAGAGATCATTTTTTTCACGCATATATCAAACTCTGGAATGAGATCCCATATCATATTAGAACAATAACCTCTGTTATTCATTTTAAACAGGCATACAAATGCTACCTGATGGAAGGATACACTTGCAACCAGTCCTTGCCTCCCTATATGTTCATGTTGCTGTTTGTTTTTATGTTTTTGTTGAATGTCGCTGTTTTTGTGACGCGTTTCTGTCTTTTATGTGCTGCAGAACAGGAACCTGCTGTAAACCAGTTTTAACTGAGTCAGGTCCAATTAATTGTAACTTATTTTTATTATCTTACTTTTAATCTTTTCCTGCATAATAAATGAAATGAAATGAAATGAAATAATTTGACCCGGAGACAAATTTAAGATCTCATTTAAGACAACCGAGTTTTCTTTTAGACCTCTCTGTTATCTCAAGGGCTGATTATTGAAGACAAATTTAAGATCATTGCAGTGAGACCAAAAAAAAAAAAAAGACATTTTAAGATCTTCAGTTGGGCTGAGATGAGACAAAGGCTGTTTCTCAGGAGGTGAAGTATGAGAAAATGCTCAAAGTCACATATTATTTTTATTTAGCTCATTTATTTGTGTCTAGGAGACACAGGCAAAGATGGGGCTTTATTTTGAACTTTTCTTTTCCTGTGGGAAATTTGCTTTAAAAAACTACAGTGCCCAGTTGTTTTAGGAACATAATGAGCCTTTTTTTTTTTCAAATGAAATTTCAGCAGGAATCAGTGGGCTGCAGGTTTTTGTCGTTTGATGGGATTTGTTGACAATAAGAAAGATACAAAATCACATGAACCTTTTAAACTTTAATAAAACACATAATTTATGATATTATCATAAACAGGAGGTGGTAAATTTAGAGTGGCGCGATAAAGACACCTTATACACACAATGAGTTTGTGTTACAGCACTCAACAATTAATGACACTGTCAGTTTCCAACACAGACAAACAATGTAATGCCTTCAACACGTCCACTCTCTCGCAGAGAAACATTTTTTTTTTATGCTGTGCGAAAAAGTACAACAACACCATCTGGACACAATTCACACAGGATGCACAAAACCTCAAAATCATCAGAGGCTCTGGGAAAGCAAAGACTGAATGAATAAGGGTCATTTCTGATTCTAATACTGCTTAATAATTTATTATGTTTGCACAGTGATATTCATACATGCATGATTCAGAAGCTTTATCACATAAACCTAATCTGATTACTTCCAAACCCCGACAAGCATTCGTACGAGGAGTCTTCCAGTAAGTCGTACCAGTCCCAAGGGTGCAGAGTTGAACCCAGCAGCGACCTCTGACCTCTGGGGAGGAGGTTACTGAGGGAAACCAGAATTTAACCGCGGAGATCAAAAAAAAAAAAAGAATCACATAATTAATATCATCTACGTCCATTAACCGTTTCAAAGCGGTGAGCCGCCGCTAGGAAATATGGGCAAGGTGCTGCCCTCTGTGAGAAAACTTTCTGCGTAAATCTGAATTAAAAGACGGGGGGGAAGACAGGACGTCTGTGCTCTCAAGCAATTTGTCAGCTGAAAACTGTGTGTCTCTCAGGCTTTAACATTTTACTCCCAGGCTGTGAACAGAGGTCCCCAGAATACTTTTGTCTGGTCAAATCACCAGTCACACTTTATTTCACAGTGCACTAATAAGACAAGCTGCAGACCCTTTATTGCATCCTTTACTAGACTTTTTTTTAGACGTATTACGACAGAACTGAACTGTAAACTAAAGTGAAATCACATATCTGCTACTTTCCCCGGAAAAAGGAATATTTTTCTCTATGAGTGACTGCACAGACTTATTGTAATACTGTAGGCAGATAATGTGATTTGATCAAAGAAGAAGGAGGCATCGCTCTTGGCTGTTCTGCCAGTTGTACGGGACCAGCCAAAGAAAGTGTGCCTCAAATGGCAGATAGATGATTTCACTTTATATTACAGTGCAGTTTTGTTGTAATGTGTCCCTAATTACCCTCTAAGAACATCTAATAAGGGTTTAATAAAAGGTCTAATACTGTCTAATAAGGAACATAGATAAAGAACGTATTTCTAGTTTTGTATACTTTGGAACAAAGTATTCCTTGTTGTTGGGTTGGCTTGAGGCCACTGAGGGCAAACAAAGAGCAGTTTTTATACATTTTTATATCCATGATTCATCCGTGCATTGGGACACAAACTCAGCGAGTTTTCTGTCCCTTTGGTGTTTATTAACCCCGATGAAAATGGTTAGCTGAGCGTTGTTTGTGCCGTGAATATGTGGTGAAGACTTGAGCTTTGCTGCATAACTTATCATAAATGCCTCTTGATAACTCGCTAATCCGCTCCGCCGCTGTGTTTGCCGAAAGAGAAATATTGTTCAACAAACTTTTTTTTGTTTTCTGGACAAAGAATATCAACAAATTGCAACCTGCAGTTCTTCAGAAATACATACATACTATACAGTAATAATGGAATTTCGATATTGTGTTTTTTATTTCAACAGTAAATTGGTATGATTGGTAAAATGGGCTGGATTATAGGCTGCCACTTTGGGACCCCTGGTGTATAATTAGAGTATAACTACTGTCTAATAAAGAATATATTATTTCTGGTTTTTGTCTTATTTGATACAAAGTGCAGCTTATAACATTTTAGCAGTGTACTGTAAAATAAAGTACGACCGGATCACCTTTACTTCCACTGAAATTTGTTACACAGTCTCTTAAAAAAAGTTTGTGTTTGATATGTTTTTCATGATACAGGTCAGTGTTTTTTAATCAAAAACTATAATCAGGTTTCCTGAACTGTTGATGCTCAGACGGCAAACAGGAAACATTCCATTTTACTTGATTACCTTCACATCGTCCCCAAAGCGAAACCATAAAATTATCCTGTTATCGTGTTAAGGCTTCAGCATCCTTCCGCTGGCTCTATTGCCTCTTGAACAAATAGACCTTGCTCGGGCTTTTCAGTGTGTGTAAGGACTTGTCAGAATAGATGTACCCTGCTGTGGCTGCTGCTCTTTTCACCCCGCAGCCTGCGAGGACCGAACAGAGCTCTACTGTGCCTCAGCGGACATTGAAATTCCCCCGACGTTTGTACAGTGAATTCCATTTCCTTGCCTTTTGATTCATACGTTTTTCTCCCCCCCACCTCCTCCACCTCCTCCTTCTTCACTCTTTTTTGCTGTGAAGTACCTTTTTGTCCCCTGTTTGAACTTTGGTGAAGAATTGCTCTTGCAAATGGAGGTTGGGGTCGGACAAAATGGGTGAAGTGAATGACTTGAAAAGGGGGGGGGGGACTATGAAGAATAATGGCATGTAATGACTAAAGGAAATGCATTAAATAAAGCCTCTGTAAACGATGGCTGCTCAGTGGGCTGTAGGAATCTAGCTTGTTTTTAAAGTGGTTTAAAATGATTTCGACCTGCAACAACTTGTGACGAGTCTGGAGATTTATATTTTAAAGGGACATTTTGAAAATCTAACCAATCAGATGACTCTGTTCCCTAAAATACTGTTTTTTCTATCTTACTTCAGTATTAGCTGTAAATCCTGCTTGCAAAACTTAAATAAAATAGAATTTTCTGGCAATTGTTTTCTGTGTCAGTCTTTACAGGTTTACATTTTTAAGTTGACTGAAGACAAGTTGAGGTAATTTTGTGATGATTCACAACAAATAAACATTTCCACTCAAATTAACTTGATATTAATTCAGATGTACCTGAGAAAACATGTTCAGTAAGCATAAGTTGAACCAACAACCCTTCAGTCACACTGACAAACATTTATAACATTTAACTGTTATTATCGTTCATTGACTTATAAATGTAAGAGGAAATTCTATACCAACCTTCATCATGGTTCGCAGTGTTTTCCTTATTGTGAAAGTGGAATCAACTGATCTTTTCTCGTTACCGTAATGTTCAAATTAAACTTTAATTTCTATTTATTTTCAGAACACATCATAACTCATAGACATTCATTCTTCTATGTTGGAGTCTTTTGAATTAAAATAACGAGTTGAATTAAGTTCAGTCAACTTATTCAATTAAGTCTAAAGAAAAGGGATCAGCATGTTAGCAGATTTCCCAGCATGCATTGTTTGAGAGCATTCTTTCTTTGTTGTTTGAAGAAACCTTCATTAGTTTCTGTGCTGCCTTGAAATTTTAAGTTGACTGAATTTGAAAAGATGAGTTAAGGTAGTTTTGCAATTATTTAAAACGAATGAATGAATGAATGACAAATTTCTAGTCAAATTAACTCAGCTGTACTTCAGAAAACATGTTCAATAAGCTTAAACTATTACGTTGAG
>JAJHUR010107355.1:29521-44887 GCA_027495735.1 Lutjanus campechanus
GGGGGGGGGGGACTATGAAGAATAATGGCATGTAATGACTAAAGGAAATGCATTAAATAAAGCCTCTGTAAACGATGGCTGCTCAGTGGGCTGTAGGAATCTAGCTTGTTTTTAAAGTGGTTTAAAATGATTTCGACCTGCAACAACTTGTGACGAGTCTGGAGATTTATATTTTAAAGGGACATTTTGAAAATCTAACCAATCAGATGACTCTGTTCCCTAAAATACTGTTTTTTCTATCTTACTTCAGTATTAGCTGTAAATCCTGCTTGCAAAACTTCTATACCAACCTTCATCATGGTTCGCAGTGTTTTCCTTATTGTGAAAGTGGAATCAACTGATCTTTTCTCGTTACCGTAATGTTCAAATTAAACTTTAATTTCTATTTATTTTCAGAACACATCATAACTCATAGACATTCATTCTTCTATGTTGGAGTCTTTTGAATTAAAATAACGAGTTGAATTAAGTTCAGTCAACTTATTCAATTAAGTCTAAAGAAAAGGGATCAGCATGTTAGCAGATTTCCCAGCATGCATTATTTGAGAGCATTCTTTCTTTGTTGTTTGAAGAAACCTATTTGATTCATTAGTTTCTGTGCTGCCTTGAAATTTTAAGTTGACTGAATTTGAAAAGACGAGTAAAGGTAGTTTTGCAATTATTTAAAACGAATGAATGAATGACAAATTTCTAGTCAAATTAACTCAGCTGTACTTCAGAAAACATGTTCAATAAGCTTAAACTATTACGTTGAGCCAACAACTCTTCAGTCACACTGACCGACGTTAAAAAGCAAATTTATTTCCTTTTACATTTTCTCAGTTTGACATTCAAAGCTCTAAAAAGAAGGGTCTGAACTGAGTTTGAACTGTCAGATGACACATCATGTTTCTTTAGAAACTGACTTTAGTGAGTTGATTGAACTCCGTATAGTAAATTCATTCAACTCATCGCTTCATGTCAAAAGAGGTCAAATAAGAAGAACTCATGTTTATAAGTTCTGAGGTGTTCTGAACATAAATACTAGAAATTATTGTACAATAAACATGTTCTCTCAAGTTTATTTGTTTAGAATTATTATAAAATTACCTCAACTTGTCCTTTTTTTAAGTGAGAACAAACAGTTTATTTATACCATGTTGTTAGGAGACGCATTTTTATCTACTTAGCTGCTGAATAGGAAGGGGCGGTCAATATGCAGCACTGGACCGGACACTTCTTTTTTGGCTCCTGCACCAGATCGGCCACTCAATGTCTCTATAGCAAATCGAAGGTGTCCGCATTGACCAGGGGGGTCAGCTCAGAACAGCTTGTTCTCATCGCAGTGAGGTTCATCTATACTGTATGCGGGGTGTGGATTAGGGGATGAAAGAATGCCACTGACTGTGAAATTGCCTGATTTTTATCGGGGATGTTGGGGAGCAGCTGTGCACAATCCTCTGCCCTAATCCTGGGGCCGGAGAGAGGACCGAGCAAGGCGGGGAGGTGTGTGTGTATGTGTGCATTTCTGCCTCCCCGTGTGTGTTGCATGCATGCCAAGGTGCATAATGGAGAAGTTCTGAATGGTTGTGTTTACGCATGCTCCTTCAGTGGACTAGTTATCCCCGATAAGTTATCCCAGTGTTTGTACTCTCATGAGTGTGTTCGCAGCGGTGTGGAACCAGCGGCGTCTGCAGGAAGGATTCAGCAGATGACTGAGGCGACAGCTTGGCTTTTCATGTTTCAATTGGTAGAGGCCATCGCCAGTTAAGAGCTGTGTCATAACAATATTATTGATGCGTTGACTGTATAATCCTGTCTCTCCACTATGTGACCAAGCGTGCTGCTGGAATAGAGAGGAAGGGGAAATCCAACTGGGAAGTTTGTCAAGATTTTTTACAGAATTCTTGTTGTATAATAGTGAATACATAAAAGTGCCTATAACAGGGAAACTTAAAGCTGCACTAATCAATATTTATATATTACAGTGGGTTTAATCATTATGTGTAGTGTGAAAGAGGTCGTCCGTACTGACAAAACCACAGACGATTATCACCTCGTTCTGCAGCTACTCTCGGATTTATGGAGCGTTTTAGCGCCTTTCAGAAAATTATTTTGTGTTTAGTAGCCTGCAACTTCAGTGCTTTGGTTCCATTTCACTGCTCTCATAAACTTTGTTTATTTTCTGATTTTTTTTTTAAGAGTTATGTTTCATTTTTAACTATACACGTGGACACTGCTGTTTTACATGTTTCACATCTTATATTTTATTGATGCATGTTGTTTATTTGCACTGTTTTGCACATTTTATACTTACTTATCCTCAATATCTGACTTTGTTATCGACACACTGAAGATGTCTAGCCACTAGATGTCAGTATAGCTGTTTCCAGCAGCGGCACTCTAGCTGAGTGTTTGTCGGAAGTAACATTAATAATGACAGCTAATCGAAAGAAAAGTTTGATGCAGATGAAGAGAAATGAGGGAAAGTGATGGGAAAGTGAATACATGCCTGTGCTTGATGAAGACAACCATAATGCTGGTGGCCTGGGATGAAATTGAGTTTGACTCCCGTATAGACCCTTTTACATTTTCTAAACAATGAGCAAGCTGCAAGCACAGTTTGGCAATGAAAGTATGGCGGATGGCGGACCACAACAGCTTCTCAATTGGCACTGCAAAGACGAACAGTTTCGATCACGTCCTCAGTCCAGTCAACATGTCTCATAGCTTGCAGCCACAGATGCCGCCGATTGCTCTGAAATGGTTGTGATCCTGTTGGAGTTCTGTACAACTTGAGTTGACCAGCATCAACCAGACATTTTAGGTGATTTTGGTGCTGGTAAAACTTTCAATTCAACATTTGCAGCTTGATAACTCGTCTGGATGACTGGGGGCAGACCGCTACATCTGATGCTGCAATGCGTGCATAGCTTTTTGATGACGTCAGCTATAAAAGGATCTATACTTCACTGATACATATTAATGCACCCAGTTTTCCCTTTTTGCTGTCCCTTCCATATCGCTGCTGCTGTGAGACTGAAATTTCCCCACGGGGATTAAATAAACAGCGACCTACCAACCAGCAGCAAGCAGCTATTTAAAAAAAGAAAAGAAAATCCTCTCATAAATACACTGCATGCTACCTGCCAAGTACCAAACAGCAGACAGACAAAGTCAGTAACCACGTTTGTCCACTCTATCAACATTATAAGGTGATATGATTATTAAAGGTGCTACAAGCGGATGGATGGCTTGATGACTCGAGTCAAGCCACCAACTCAAAACGTCTGTATTTGACGACCCTGGAATGAGGCAATCTGCAATCAACTATCTTTGTCTATAATCACTTGTTGCACCTTTAATAATAATTCAGTATAATATTTGTTTGAAGCAAAAGTCAATAAACACTGTTTTAATTAAAGCTATAGTTGGTAATCCTGTTCAGAAACACTTTTTGTTATACTGGGTGAAATGGTCCTTCCATCCTAAGAGTAGTCAATACATTATGTATTCAGAAAAAGGAACGAAAAGAATCAGACCTCTGTGTCAGCTGCAGGCCTGTAAAAACTCTGACCAATCCCTGCCATTCGGTCCGAATGGAAAGGAACCAATCAGATGCCTTCATGTCTCGTGCTGCTCCCGCCCCCCTCTGTCCTTTCCTCCTCCCCGCGTGCGCACTCATCACTTTTCACTGTTGCCGTAAATATTCAGTACACTCAGCAGAAATACCAAGTTAGCAGGAGAAAAAGTTCATGAGAGTACTATAGCAGAGAAAATGCAGCCAAAAATACCACTTCCAGCGTTACTTGTAACGGCTCGCCCTGCTAAACAGGCAAAGAAAAGAAAGCCGGAGGCAGAAAAGGGCTGTGACGAAAAATGCTCTGGATAAAACTAGAGGACAAACCAGAGTCAATATGGGTGCAGCCTTTGAGCGGTGGAGACAACTGAGGCATCTGAAGGGCCTGAAAAGTGATGCAGAGGTTGCTGTCTTTCTGTTGGACAGGTAATTATTTGTTTGCCAACTTAGCTGCTTTTGTAGCTCATATTAGCTCAATGCTAACATTAGCTTCTCTGTCGGTGTAAGCCGGTCGTCGGTACATACTGCTTATCTAACTTATAGGATCTGTGCTTCTTGCACGGAGCATTGAGCATTTTTACTCGACGTGGGGCGTGGTTTTGGACGGAGCATTGACGGGAGGGGGAGGAGGTGGTGGAGCTTAGAGGACGTGCCACTTTCAAATCTTGCTAGCTCTCCAACATTACCAACTATAGCTTTAAGTCTACGTGTATTAAGCTGTGTTAAAATCAGGCAGCAGACTGAAAAGTATTAAAATCTTTTAATTTCAAAAGTTACAAAAACATAATGCCACCAACTTTTATTATTTAAAAGCATATGCCCGAGGTCCAACATTAGAAAATTCATATCTAAGCATATGTTTATATTAAAATAAAACTTTCACATTACCACCATAACCCTTTAAGATTTATTTGTCATAAAATGTTACAAATATACACTAAATGTGGGAAAGAAAAAAGTAGGAATTCCTTTTTAATAAACCATTAAAGGGACAGTTCACCTTAAAAATCAACAACACACAGTTTTCCTATGGCCTGCAGTGTTATTTATGGTGTAAGTTTTGGTGAGCCATGGGGATGTCTGCCTTCTCTTTCTTCTTTCAAATAATAATAATGGAACGAGCACTTTAAATAAATTTCAAAACACTGAAAAACTCAACAGCAGTGTCTCTCTCCAGAAATCAGTCACTCAAGATAATCCGCAGACCTTGTTGTTAGCAGTTTGCTTCATGTGGGAACTTCTTTCTTTTTTTTTTTTACCATAGACAGAAACTCACAACTCACACCAAAACAAACTAGATGGATCAATAGCATACAGACCAGAGGAAAAATATGTATTTTTGACTTTGGGGCGAACTGTTCCTTTAAGTTTTAGTAGTTGAAAATATAAATGTGGGATAGAAAAATTAGGATGTCCTTTATGATAAAGTATTAAGTTTCACAAAATGAAATAAAACTGCTGCATATAGAAACCAAAAATAAATTAAAGGTGCCAGTTTGTTCCCAAAATTGCATCATAATTAGAGTCTGGATGATTTAGATTTCAGATATATCACAGTGGATATACAGTAGTGGGTTTTGAAAAGCAGTGAATCTTTGATCCCTTGTTTTTGATGTAGTTCTGCCCACATATAGAAGCATGTTGGTGTGGGCGACACATGCCACTGAAGTTCTCTATCCGCTCGTCTCTCTCTGTGCGACTGGGGAATCGTTCCTTGTGGCGGCGCTCAGATATTTGCATACACGATGAACCGAGGCCTATCTCAGTGGCCGTGCCTGACGCACGGACTGAAATATACTCAGCAGGTGACAGGCAAACATATGCCTCAAATGCCATGGGGTCCTGAAGCCGGATCATCTCCAAAGGCTAACTGGCAGGTCTAAGTAGGGACGGCATTAATACATATTATTCACAAAGAGCATGATTGAACAGAAAAATGTGCCCGGCGTGTACCCAGCTGCTTTGTTGGCACACAGCTCAGCCTCTGCCTGGGTTTCAAGACTGAGCTCGGATTTAGCCATGCATTCACTGAATTCCCCATGCAGCTCTTATTCATTCATTCAGGCACAGGCTGGGCTGTACCAACAAACTGGTATCTGTGAGAAAGACCGTGTGCATGTGTGCCAGTTCCTGAATAGTTGTGTAAATCACAGCAAATTCTGATTTTTGACAAGTATATACAGTAAATGTATTCATGAATTCAATGCACGCTGTTTAAAAAGGGGCCATTTGAGCTTTATTTATTGAATAATTGCAAGGCTGTTTTCCACACGCGGATGCCTGCACCGTGGCAGCTGAACAGAGCGAGTTTCCCAGGAAAATTAATCCTTTGACCTTTAATTTTACTCTGTTACAAGCACCCCTCTGCGGATATTTCGCTTCATAGTTTTTACAGCGTTAACTTTATTTCAATTACGCCTCATTTGTAGATTCATTTTGACACGTCTTGGCTGAGATTAAGCGTGCTTCCTGTTTGCAACCAGGCACAGTGAGAAGCGCTGCATTGATGTTCTCACCTGCTGCATGAGTATTTTTTACTGTACATTTACATTCATAAACATGTATGGATACATTTTTTCTGCCCCCCCCAAGCCATCAGGAGGTCAGCAGGTGCTTCTGGGCTCGCCAGATGTCTCTGGTTGCTTCAAACAGTGAGTGTGTGTGTGAGAGAGTGGATATATTTAGAGGTACGGCGCCCTCTAGAGGTGAAGATGTGAAGGGTTTTTCAGGCCAAGGAAAATGATTTTCTCTCCCTGCAACACAGACCCATGAAAACCTATCATACTTAACATTTTAACCTTTTTAGATGTCGATTTACTTCATAAACAAATTCATGAATAACATTTAGTAGCAAAATTATTGCGAACAATGGTCACACTGAATTTAACGTATTAGAAACAGTCTTTATTTGAGTTGTTTAATTTTCAGCATTAACAAGGCAGTAGTTTTCATGAGCGACATTATTAAATTAACATTAAAATGATACTGAGAGTAAATTTGCTTCCAAAAGTAAAGTTACACATTGTATTGTATTATACATTATATATGTGATCCTTAAATCAGAATACTTTCATAATATTTTAAGAGAGGCAACGAGAGAAAATGTCAGTCATTTCATTTCTTATTACTTTGAAATTTAAAAAAAAAAAAAAGGTCGTTGATACAATTAAAATTACACAAATTATCTATTTAAACAGATTAGACCTGATATCATTTGGTGGAAGAATATAGTCTTTGTTGAGTGATGGAGCCTGTGAATATAAAAATGTGACAAAATTGATGAGTTTAGTTAACCTGAAAAAATATTTCAGGAAAAGTTTGTACAACCCTGTTTCCAAAACAGTTGGGAATAAAAGGTAAATAACAAAAGAAAGCAATGATTTGCAATTTTTTTTTAAATCTATATATTCAATTAAATATAGTACAAAGATGAGAAAATTAATGTTTAAACTAATTAACTTTATTGTTTTTTGTAAATATACACTCATTCTGAATTTGACGCCTGCAATGCATTCCTAAAAAGTTGGGACAGGAACATGTTTACAACTGTGTTATATCACCGTTTCTTTTAACAGCACTCAGTAAGCGTTTGGGAACTGAGGACGCTAACTGTTAAAGTTTTGAAAGCGAAGTTCTCTCTTATTCTTGCTTGATGTACAGCTTCAGGTGCTCAACAGTCTGCGGTCTCCACAGTTGAATTTGGGCTTCATAAATGTGCCACACATCATTTTCAATGTGAGACAGATCTGGACTGCAGGCAGGTCAGTCTGGTACCTGAACGAAGCCACACTTTCTGGAACATGTGCCAGAATGTGTCTTGATGTTGTCTTTCTGACATAAGCAGGGACGTCTGTGAAAAACACATCATCTGCATGGCAGCATATGTTGCTCCAAAATCTGTAAGTACCTTTCGGAACCAATGGGGCCTTCACAGATGTCGCAGTCGCCCATGCTTTGCACTGGTAAAATCTGGATTTTCGTTTTCCTCGTCAGCTCAGAGGAAACGATGTCCACGATTTCCAAAAAAAAAAGAAAAAAGGTTTACGTCAGTCCATCTCAGATGAGCTCGGGTCCAGAGAAGTCGGCAGCTTTTCTGGATGATACTGAAATTTAGCTTTCACTTTGTTTGGTAAAGTCTTAACTTGCATTTGTAGAGGCAGCGACAAACTGTGTCTTTGTACAATCATGTTATACAATCTGTGCCATCACAGGGGTCAAAGGTCATGGGCATTCAGTGTTGGTTTTTGGCTTTCTCTTGATTCTCTGAATCTCTTAATGATGTTATGGATTGTAGATGGTGAAATTCAAAATTCTTTGCATTCCTGTGTTGAAAAACACTGTCCTTAAACTGTTGTTTTGTGGTGAACTTCATCCCATCGATGCTTGTGAACAACTGAGCCTTTTGAGGTTGACCGTTTCATGATATTATCACCCGTTAACCAGTTACCGATTAACCTGTTAAATGCTCCACACAGCTGTTTTTCAATCACTCCACAACTTTCCTAGTCTTTTGTTCCAAATTCAGAAAGAGTTTGTTTTTACAGAAAACAAAGTTTATCAGCTTGAACATTAAATATCTTGTCTTTACACTTGCATTCAGTTGAATATGGGGCTAAGCATCCCAACTTTTTTGGAACTGGGGGTGTAACAGAAAGATGGATTCATACTGACTTTGTGGATCTGAAATTACCTGCTGGTTTTCAGTCTTACCTTCATCGTTTGTCGGCTTTCGAAAAGAAATTCAACTGCGAAACAAATGAGACGAGAGATATTTGTCACCTGTCCAATAATATACAGTATCATGCACACTTTAAATGAATACATTTATGCTATCGTCTGCCAAGCTTTCATTTGGCAAGTGTAAAGAAAACTTACATGTTGTCCTTTAAGTGGCTTGCTGTAAAAATCCGACTCGGCCGCTTGGCTTCCTCTTCGACTCTCATTCACTGTAACACCTGGAGGGAAATTATCCAATATGCACAGCTGAACAGAGAATTGTTCAGTAAAAGAAAATAAAAGACTCCCATTTAGTGCAAGTGAAACTCACTAGATCAAAACATGGCACTGGGGATTTGATTAAATAACACTTCCCCGAGGATTAATCCCCCACCACTGCAACTGGGGCTGGAGAAACTACAAAGGCATGCAAACACAGGTTTTCTCTGTGCACACTAAGATAAGTTTTTAAAGACTCACTTGGCATGTGATGAACGATGTTGATTTTATCTGCAGGGAGAGAAGAGTTTCTAAGCCATTTACAGTATACAGTTTAATACAGATATTTATAAAGGTGGCTGCTTGTTTCACAGCGCGGCGTATTATTATTTATTTTTATTTTAAAAGTTCCAGGAAGGCCGAGCTCTGTGGAGCCTCTCTGTGATGACAGCAGATCCAGACTGGAGGAATATTTACCGTAGACGCCGTCATCGTCCTCTCTGGCGTTGGTGACGCTGGCTCTCAGCTGACTCATCTTCTCCTGCAGAGACAAAGATCAACAAAACATCTGTTTATTTACAAATGATGGGATTTCCATAAATGATCTGTGTTATGTTTCCACAGGCTGAGAAAAGGAGCGGATTGGAGTTTTGTGGTTCGGTCTTAAATCTTGTGGTACCTTCAGAAGGAACCGCTGGAAATACTGCCAATTATGTCCAAATATGAAACATCCACAGCGGTACAAAAGAGTGCAGGTGATTCCATTTACTCAAGTATGAATCTAATGTACTTATACTTTACCTGAGTATTTCCATTTTATGCTACTTTAGAGCAAAATATTGTGATACCTTACCAAAAAAAAGCTATTTCTTGTTTGGATCCCTTCATGTCTGAGAGTTCCTGGCAGTCATATTACACAGAAAAACCCAATGATAAGAAATGTGTCTCTTCTTCTTTCCTATCCGATGAACCTTAGAGATTTATTTTGTGACTCTCCACATCGAGAACCACTGGATTAAACTACCCGACTAACTGTTTTGTCTTTGTCACACACATTGAGCTGCTTTGTGGCTCTATCAGGTAAAATGTATATTCAGAAAAATAAACATTTTAAAGATTAGAACGCTTCCTCTACATAAGCATTTACCACTGTTTTACAACCTTTAAATGTCATAAGCTTGTTAAGCCCTTTAAATGTTGACTTGTCAGGGTATTAAGAGCACAGGTGCGACAAATAACAACAATGAAGCAACTAAATACACTTCAGGCATCATTCATTTAATTATTTACACTCGTGTTTTCTCCCTCTGTGATGTTTCTAAATGTGCTCCAAGAAATTAATATTAGTAAATCTTTTTTTTTTTCTGTAGTTTTTCTGACCTTCACCATATATTGTGTGTCTGTTCTAACAACTCATGTCATTCCACCCCCAACCAGCTGGTGTCCTCAGCTCTTCCCACCTTTTCTCAACCACCTGATCATCACCTGCCTGCACACCTGTCCCTCGTTTCAGTAGTTAGCCACTTGGTATTTTCACACTATTAGTTTGTTGTTATGTTTAAACAGTTGATATTCTCCCTTTGAACCACAGATTTGAGATTTTTTTATGCACGTATCTCTACCTAGGCCTTGCAAACTGTCAGCCCCAAAGGAAAATTTTGTTTCTCACACTTGTATTTTCTTTGTCTCATCAGATATAAATGAGATTCTTATTTTGAGCTTACTGAAGTTTCATCTATTTTCCCCGCTTAAAGAGAAAAAAGAAAAGAAAAGAAAAGCAGGGGATGTTTTGCTGAGCTCATAGGTGTCTCAGTGGTTTCTGCTTGATGACCATAGTACCAAGACTTTAAAATTTGACCACTGTGACAAATTTAAAATCTCATTTAAGACAATTATTATTTGCAAATTTATGATCAGTGCAGTGAGACAAAAAAAAGAACATTTTAACATTTTAAATTGGTCTTGAGCTGAAACGAGACAAAGGCTATTTCTCAGGGGCTGAATTTAAGAAGTAGGAAAATGGTCAAAGTCTCTTATTAGTCTTAAATTGAACTTATTTCTGTGTAGGAGACACAGACTAGACAAAGACGAGATCTTATTTTCCTTTTCCTCTCCTCTGGGGCTAGTTTGTATGTTTACAGCACAGAGTGGAAGAAGTTGTGTTTCAGAAACTTCCGTAAAATTCTCAACTGAAACTCATATTCTGAATTTGTTGTTTACACGACCAATAAATGCTCCTTAAACCAGAATTATAGCAGCGTATCCTTTAATCGAGTGTGCTCTGTTCAGAATAAGGACTAATTCAGGATATTCAACTGAGATGTTTACATGATCCGCATCGAATTCATGTAACCGTTGCGGAATTCAGGATCTGGTCTCGTGCGCCACCCACCACTGCTGACCGCTGACAGAGCAGTGTGCATCAAGATAAACTAGTGTTAGAGGAAAAATCAGAGATTCACTAGCCTCAGTCTCAGACTTAAAATGATGAAAAAAAAGACCAAAAAAACATTTTGTATCCTATAAATTATTAATGATTAATCAGTAGGTAGCGTCTTCAACTACTGGTTCAGGAAAACGCACAAAATTTGCAACCCTGGTTTGAAGAGGCGATGGAAAAAAGTAACTAATACTCTGAGTAGTTTTTGAGACGAGGACACCAGTATTTTTACTTGTAATTGAGTATTATTTTAGCAACGTAACAGTACTTAGATTTTCAGTCCTCTTTCCACCACTGATGTTTGCACAGCAGGACATTTTCCTTGTACTTTTTCCCCACCCAGAAGCAAAAAATAAACCTGCTCAGACCAGGGTAAAAGTCTTAAGCTTCCATGAATCAGTCATTAAAGGTAATAAAATTAACACAACACCACCAAAACAGACACATTAGTTGACCAGTCACTTGTGGCTAATAAAACAGAAGCTTGAAATGAAACCACCCACATCTGCAATCACATTTTCCCTGCTTGTGCTGCAAAAATAATGTTTGCAAGACTGCATCCGTAAGTGGCCCTTCATCACTACAGTATGTCTCCTCTCTTTGGCGCCTTCCAAAAATTAGCTGCTAAGCTAACGCTCTCTTTCCTGGGTTCAGACCTTCAAATCAGAGTGATTCGTGACTGATTCTCTGAATATGGAAAAGAGTTGAAGATTCAGTCTGATATAAGGCAAAAGGCTTTCATAAATATTTTTTTTCTTTGCTCTGAGGGAGAAGGTTTCTCGTACCTTCGTGCTGTATTGTGAGTAGTTCAGCAGGTTGGCATGGCGCGAGCAACAGATGGTCGTAGTTTTATTAGGGTTTTGGTCCCGCCTGCTTCTGCATTCCAAGTCCAGTGTGAGTGTGATCACAGTGTGCGATATACAGTCCTACCTGCTGGACGGCGTCCATGCCCTTCTGAACCCGCTGACAGTTGCTGAAGCGCTCCAGGGTCCCGTCCACGGTGATTGAACCTGCCTTCACCCTCTGCTGGAGCTCCGCAAGCTGCTGAAGCCCGTCTATCTGGTTCGGCACGAAGGTATCATAGGTGGAAGAGGTTCTGTGTTCTCGGCCGCTCGCTGCAACGGACAATAAGTCAATACAACTTAAGCTGCAAATCAGAAAAAGGAAAATGCTAAATAATCACCACGCACACGTGAGGACAAGTTAACAAGCTGGATTCCGTATATAAGATCCGAATGACAGAAATAAGAAAAGACAGGGTGTAAACCCTCTCCAGATGGCATTCATACAGGGGATTGGGTGATAATGTGATTTTGCCCCGTGCATCTGTAATGTCAGTGAGTCATGAGGTGATGGTGGTAAGTAATTTTCTGGGTGACTGTGGTGATCTTTGGATCTGTCACTCAGTGTCACCAACACTACAGCAACAAAGAAAAATGGCTTCGTATCTCTGTCGATGCTCCACGTGGCAGCTTTCTCTCCTTCACACCTTAATTCTGTCTAATCTTCTTGGCAACCAAATGTGTTTAAATGTGCTACCTGCTCTTTTTATTGCTTTTTTACCGTCAATGTGCCCATTACTACTGCAGTGACTTATTTCCCCATGGTTATCACTGTCATTTTAATTAATTTAACAAAACACAGATTATCTAAGTGTGTCAACGTTAGCTGACATCACCCAGCAGGTAATTTCAAAGGGTAATCATAGGAGAGACGTCAGCTGAAAACATTGGCACAGAAAATAACTGTATGAGTAAAAGAAAAGGAAAAAAAAAAACATTGTGCAGATAGTGACGTGATTATATTAATTCTGAGCAGAAAAGGGGGGAAAGCACATTTTTGGAAACAGTGCAAGCAAAAAAAATAAATGGCAGCTGCTTACTGTAGCTGAAGTGGCCAGAGTCTACATCACATTTTGTTTTTTGTTTTTTTGTTTTTTTTGCTCCAAAATTGAAGACTGCAGCTGTCGTTTTGTGACTGGACGATAAAGCCGGTTAGACTCAACCAGAGCAGAGAGAGAGTGATAATTAAAGCCTCCGTGCATTAATATGCAGATGAAAACTCAAGTCTGAGAAAATAGGCGCATCCTGGTCGCCTAGCGGTTAAGACACATACCATATTAAGAATTGTATAAGACACAATTCTTATACTAATAGATGAGACTACTACAGACAAATGAATTTCCCCTTGGGGATTAATAAAGTATTTCTATTCTATTCTATTCTATTCTATATTATCGAAATGTCCCCAGTTTGTTTCTGACTGGAACCTTGGTCACATGTCTTATTCTACGCTATTAATTTTATTATATATGTAAATGTCAATAATATCCATAAAAGTTAAAAAATTATTTTTAAAAAGCTAGAAAATACCTCTTAACATGCATCATCAATAATATAAAAGCCCATTCCTGACAATGTGATGAATAGAACTATCCCATAAGTCATTATAATGAGATTAATTATTATTTAGTTTTTTTTTAAATAATGAAATTCGTGTCTCAAATAATGAGAAAATTTCTCATTGTTTTGCAATTTCATTATTTTGAGATATTAACTCATTATTTAAAGGAGGTTTCTCATTATGTTGAGACACTAAGTCATTATTTTTGAGAAGGTTTCTCATGTCAAGACACCAACAAATCATTTCGACAAAGATTCTCATTACAAATACTTACAGAACCTTTTTTTTTATCACTCTGACAGAAAAGGGCGTCCATATTATCAGACTACTCAAGAGATAATGTACAGTGAGCAAACCATTATCAGTAATAATGACCTGCTTACTCTATATCGCGCTTCACATCGGGGTCCTGCATCATCCTGTCATCAATTTAATTTAAGAATGATTTCATAGATTTATTATATTGCTCCTCCAGAATCTGTGGTCCATAGCAACGGTCTGTTCTTCATAGTAACGGTCTGTTATATGTAACAACGGTCTACTCTACAGAAATAACAGACCTTGGTTGTGGAGTTTGAAAGACACAAAGCGGGAAAGCTACAACAAAAATATATTTCGTGGTTGTGAAGCTTTATCCATTTTAGAGACTAACACATCTGCATGGTGCTGACCTCTGCTGCTTTGATGTTGATCTTTCCGCAATATAGTCTTTTGTGAGTTCTCCAACTTTATGCGCGTGCAGTAGTACCTGTATGCTCACTGTGATGTGTGACATTCATTTTCTCCAGAGACTCGTGTCACGTGACACTTACCTTGTTTCGTGGGAAGTGAATAGAGATCAGTGTCGCTCTGAGGTGTCTTCTTCTTCTTCTGGAACACTGTCAACACACAGCAGCTTACAATCAGAACTAGAAATATTTTATTGATCTCCGGAGGGAAATCTGTCACATTACAGACGCTCAGATTCAAGAACAGAAAATACACACTATTTAAAAAAAAACTCAATCTCAAGTCAGTCTCTTAAGTTTTGAAATAAACTAATCAAAGATTTGCAAAACTATACACTTTAGTTGAGATTATTTTTCCTAAAATCTATGAGTTTAGACAACCCCAAAATTCTGTGTTTCATAAAGAAATAACAAGAAAATTGAAAATAAGAAGTATATAAAAAGGATGTGCCCTATGCTGCAACATATAAGAGCAATATATAAATATAAATAAGCAGTATATAAAATAACAAAATAAAAAATGTTACAATCATGTATAAAAATGTGCATCATGCTACGATACATAACGTGTAAATAATGCTGAATGTACTGCGCTTTTGATTTATTGCTCAGAATTATTGTAATGTCAGTCAGCAGTGCACAGTTTGAGTATAAATAGTGAATAAATACCATTATATGTCAGAATATAAAATAGCATTTATTTAATGAGAATTATCATTCATAATTTGCTACTTTTTCTTTAATTTTCTTCGTACTGAAAACATTGCAAAGCTGTTTCAAACAGAACTGATTTTTAAGTGTTTTGTGCTTCTGCATTGTAAAATTTTTTCCACAAGATGGCGCCATACCCTAAACTTACAAACAACATGTAAACAGTGGAAATCTAAATGTGAACAACCAGCCGGAAAGCAACAACATTCTATTAATGTTTCAGACAAATACTAGTATAATTGAATCTAAATATCTGTGAAATAACAAGCACCCTGAATGTTATTCCAGAGTTTAAATCTGTGTTTTCTCTCAGAGAAAGACACACACACACACACACACATACACACACACTCAGCTCTGGATTGAATTAGACGGCCCTGAATGATGCTTTTGGTTTGGTAGCGGGCGCTCAGAATGAAAGGCTACACTGTTTAGCTGTCAGAGGCGGTGGAGCTGCGGCTGTGTGACCAACGCTGGATTAGAATTCAACATCCACACCCTGCGAGATAATCCCACCTCTGACTACTTCCTCCATGACAGCGTGTCTCTCTCTTTTCCACTTCATGTTCAAACACGGCCTCTCTTTTCTA
>JAJHUR010107356.1:0-10839 GCA_027495735.1 Lutjanus campechanus
GAGGCCACTGGAGTACAGTGAGCTCATTGTCATGTTTAAGAAAACCAGTTTGAGATGATTTGAGCTTTGTGGCATGGCACATTGCCATAAAATATCCCCCACAGCATTACACCAGCAGCAGCAGCAGCCTGAACCGTTGATACGAGGCAGGATGGATCCATGCTTTCATGTTGTTTACGACAAGTTCTGATCCGACCATCTGAATGTCATAGCAGAAATCGAGACTCATCAGACCAGGCACCGTATTTCAAGTCTTCTGTTGTCCAAATTTGGTGAGCTCCTGTGAACTGTAGCCTCAGTTTCCTGTTCTTAGCTGAAGAATGAGGCGGTGTCAACCACAGCGGGTGCTTATTTAGTAAAGTCAGGAAATACGAACCGTTGTCACAGTGAGTTTGTCCTTGTTGTGTCTGATTCTGCTCATCATCATGACTCTTCATCTCAGTGTTCTTCTCATCTTCACTGGACTCACAGGTCAGTCACACAGCTCATTTTATCATTTGTGTTTCCTTATTTGTGTGTGTGTTATATGAGAAGATGATGTGACCATAATTAGAGTTATTTAAATGCTCCTTGGTTGAGTAATAATAATATAATATCAGCTAATATTCAGAGTAAAAATGTTGTAATGGTTCTTGTTGCAGGAATTCACAGCATAACTACAGTCAGTAAAGTGTCAGTGAAGGCTGGAGGCTCCGTCTCTATCCCATGTCTCTATGAGTCACAGTACAGACACCATGAGAAATACTTGTGTAAAGGATATAGCTGGGCTTCCTGCATCTACCAAGTTAAAACAAATCAACCAAGCAGTTCAAGAAAGTTTTCAATCTCTGATGACAAACAACAAAGAATCTTCACTGTGATTATTAATAATCTGTCTGAGGACGACACTTATTACTGGTGTGCTGTGCAGACAAGCCAGATGTCAGGGAGTATTTTCAGCTGTCAGTCACCAGAGGTAAGAACCTTTAAAGTACATTTCAATTCCTTTTACCAATTATACCAATTGGCACAGATTGTACCAATTATGATTGCCCACAGTGTTTTAATAAATTCTATTTGTTCTGCTTCAAGATTGGCCCCAACTCTCTGTGGATCATCAGGAGATCACAGGATTTAATGGAGGTGATGTAACCATCAATTGTCACTATAGAACTTCCTCTGGAGGTTTTCAGTGGTGCAGGCTGGGAGGGTCCTGTGTGAAGCCGCTGTCTGGATCAATAGATGGAACAAGAGTGACCATCAATGCAGATGTCCAAAATGTTTCCACTGTGACTATGAGTGGACTGAGGACAGAGAGCAGCGGCTGGTATTTATGTGTCAAAGGAGACCTACAGATGCCGGTGCATCTAACTGTTAAAGAGAGACCCAGTAATAGTAAGTACCATAACCTGGTGACCACCAGTAAGTGAGCATAAATACAATATTATAAAATGTTTAATTGTAAATACTGGTACTTTTAAAAGTGCAGCCATTAGGTTTGCTTTTAATTGTTTTATAGAGGTGATATTAGTATTCATTATTGTGATATGATTGTGGTAATCATTGTGTTGTTTCCCACGGCCGCACTTGCACCACCTTTTCATCCACTTCTGAACCCGTGACTCACACTTCTGTCTTTGCAGATGAAGAACTCACCACAGTTAAGGGTGGGGACCACAGGTCAGTAACCACTAGCCTTTGCATTCACATGCAGTATTTAGAGAACGATGGCTAATTTATGTGCAAATAAAGCAGTCCATGTTTGTAATGGAATCTCTGTAGAAGCATTTTTCTTGACATTAAACTCCCAAGATTAGGATGACATTTTTGATCAAATCATAGTAGAAGTCAAATCTTTTTATGATTTGCATTGTGTGCTTGTCATTTTTATTACAGTGTTTCCATTCACCTCATAAACAGTTTGATCATCCGTCTGAGCTTGTTGATCATCATTGTAGCAGTGGTGTCCTTGTTCATTTGGTTTAAGTTCAAAAGATGCAGTAAGTCTCTGCTGAACTTTGATGGTTTTTCAAAAATGTCCTAAAATTGATGAAGCTTGATAGCATCAGTCCGACAAATATGCAACTACAACCAACAACCAGCTTAGCTTAGCTTAGCTTAGCATAAAACCTGGAAAACTGCAAAACCTGGAAAATTTCAGCCCAAAAGAGTACATTTTGATTTGTGGGTCAGGCTGCATGCTGCTGATGTTGACAACATGCTGGCTAGCTTAGCATTTTAATTAACTTTGCTAGGCTAGCAGACAGTGACTGCCTTTCTTTGCTATATTAGTTTGCTTAGCCACATCAAGCTAGGCCATGTGCTGTTCATGGAATTTCACTGAATGCTTTGGTATTCATGTGGATTAACAAATGAAATATAATGTGGGGGTTACTGTGTATGTTAGAGTACTTAGATTACTTTTATGCTACAACAGGCAACCTCATTTTATATACTTAGAGATTTTTTTAGTCATTCAAATTGCTGGGTGATTAATAATACATATTTCTGTGTTATTGTTGTACCTTTATTGTTGCTTTACACAGACTTTGAGACTTTGTGAAGACTTTCTTCAAATGACATTTACTTTGCTCCTTCAACAGAGGCTGAAGAGGAAGAAACATTCAGTGATGCTGAGCAGATGAAAAACCTCAGGCCAGGTAGCTAAACCACTGAAACCATAATATGTATTACACAATACGAGGAGTGCATGAAAACAGAACTCCCTAAAAGCTGTGGTTTTGCAGGACCTATCAGTGCACACTTTGGTGAGCTCTGTGACTTGAGCAGCCTGAGCGTCTCTGATGTGGATGGGCTGTAAGGTTCTGTGGTTTCCAGAAAGTTCATTTTGAGCTATCACGCTTGCCCTATAATTTTGATTCCCCTTTGCATATGTGAAAAAGAAACATCGAACAGCTTGTGTTTTAAAAAGGCATTTACATGTATCTTGCATTGACTGTTTTCATTAAGACAGCAATCTCTTCACTGCATGTGGTCCTTCAATGCAATCAATGCAATGCAGTCTTTTCTCCAGAGCACCACCAATGCAAATATCATGAGCTAATATTTAATATTTGGATGTACTGTGATCTGCTGTGTCAGCAAACCTCCAGCAGGTGTCAGTGTTGCTACGTGGACAGCAGTGTCAGCTGACAATCTGTTGAGGAAATGGATACTGCTGTCGACCTTTTTCGAAATTTCTTGCTTTTTGCAGATGACCAGACAGCAGTTATATCTACTCTGTTAGGAAAATGTTGGTTGCTTACTGTCATTACTAACATTTGAACCAAAGTAAAGGACAAATTGAAAATGAGCTCAAATGATGGCACTAGAGAGAAAGCCAGGAAATCGAGCCAGTATGTTTTTTTTTTGTTTTTTTTTGTTTGCCTGGTATCATTGAGTGTTTGCACCATATTTTCTTGACAATTCATCTCACAGATTTTGAGATATTTCACTAAAAGATGAAAATGTCAACCTCATGGTGGCACTAGAGGAGATGTCAGAGGAATTCTTCCTCTGGGAACCATAACTATCTGTAGCAAGTTTCAGGGCAATCCATCTATTAAACATTTATATACTGAAGTGGATAAGTGAAATCTTTACAACGACTAAATTAAAGATGCCAGATTTATATTTATGGGACTGAAATACTTTTTCCCACTTGTGGGAGCAGAAGTGCTGCCTTCTAAAAGACACCAGGATCTGCCAAATCTGCCAGTAAGATTTGTCCACCTCTTCCTGAAGAGTTGTTATCACTGATTTGTGTGAAAGCCACATTTATTTTATGACCTATATGACTGAGCTTTATCTAGACATCTCTGTATCGTCGCAGTCTTGATGACTGTATTACTTTATACATGTGTATTTATCAAGAAATAAATAATAAATCTTTCTCTTTGGACTCTCTGATTCCCACACTGCAGTTTACCCTTCTGTCTGTCTGTGTTTACTTTGACACTTTATTAGACCTTTTTTTTTTTTTTTTTACAGCAGATATACTGATATAAATATGAGGATAAACATAGGTGTTACCTGTGATACTAATTAAGGTCCCTTTTCAGCGAGCCAATGTGCACAACTGTAGCATCTTGGCTCTGTTTGACCTGAATGGAATGGGACCTTAATTAGTATCACTGGCAACACCTGTGTTTACACTACCATTTCATGTCAAACTGGCTGAACACCTGAACAGGTTCTATTGGTTTTCTTTTTAAGGCACCATAATCATGGATTGTGTGCGGCTGAGACTCTTTTTTATTTTATTGGCCACCTGTTTATGAGAGAATCCCAGCTGTCTAATGGAAACTGAGCCATGATTTGAGGCTGTGTCATCTATAAAGCCCCAAACAATCAGTTTTTCCTCAGAATTAATCCAACAATTGGATGATACTATGTGTAAAATATACATATATATTTTAGATTTGTTTTCATATTATTTTAATATATATTAAGTTACTTCAGTATGTTGATTAGCATAGGATGAATCCCAATTTTTTTCTATTTCTGTTCTGTTTTGGTTTTTGATTGTTCTTTATTGTGTCTTTTCTTACACTTTTACCATTCTTTATTGGGAGAGTTTACCCCAGTTTCATGTAAGAAATACTTTCCTTCTGCAATATAATCTACCAGAACTGCTTTGGACCAGAATTACTTTCTTTCTGCTTTAGAAAATAGTTTGTCAATGTAACTCTCCTCACAAAAAGATCTGTGGATTATCTTGAGTAACTTTTGCATATGTAATTTTTGCCAATTTGTGCTATTTAGTCCCATTATATTCAATAAAAAGCTGACATCTGTATGTCTGATATCTCCAAAAACTTGGCAATGCACACTTAAAAAATTAAGATGGATAAACAGCACTGCAGACCAGGGGAAAATATTTGTTTTTTATTTGGGGGTGAACTGTCCCTTTAATGAATAAATACACCAACAGGTTGAAATTTAATATTTTCTTTAATTTAATTTGCGCCTCTGCCTCCGATGCACTACTTCAGCCTATTCTTCAGGGGGCTGTAACACAATGCTGCATTCAGGCTACCGGTGAGAAAAACCGTCTGAAATTCATGTCCTGTTCATGTTGTTCCCTGCAAACTTGATAGTTTAGTTGTCTGTTTGTGTGCAACCAATCTGCTTTACACTGAAACTAATAACAATTAAGGGGTGATGCGGACCGACTAAAATACTCTCCTTATTAGGTACATGAGAGGCTTCGATATTACACACTTACACTAGAGCCTATTAACACAAAACATTAATGCACAAAATAAGGGTGAAGACAAAACCTCTATTCTCAAGGAACAGAGCTGGGATGAACAAGCATTTATGGCTGAAAAGAATAATATCTATGAGTACTTTAAGTACATTAACGTTTTTCTTAATGGGAGTGCCGTATTTACTATCGCTGTTGAACGCACCACGGTGTTAGCTTGGTAGCCGCTAGCAGTGGCAAACAATATGAAAATCTTATGAGATTCGCTTCTTAATTTCGTACAATATCACAATTAATTGCAACAATGTTAAGATTCGGAAATGCTAGTACTGCGAGCCTGAACATTTTAACGCTCAGTATAGACTGACTAACGCTAACGTGATTAAGTTACATCGTAATACATCTGGTATTGTTTGCTAACGTTAGCCAACATATCAGGTGCGCTAGCTAAACTAACGGCGCCAGGGCTGTCCCGTTGGTTCTGCACTGCGATGGTTGTTTCTTCAGGACAGACAGTGAGGATGTAAAATGACGGCAAAGACGCACAGCCGACAATTGCAACTAAAGGGAACTGTGTGGCACAGTGACAGGTATCTGGACAGTCAGTCTGTTAGACATAACCAGCTGTTTTAATCAATGTAGCACCTAACTTCCGTTAACTTTGCGAGTGTAACAGTAGTTTGTCGGAACTCAGGTTAGACGCACTTTTCCTGACAGCCAGATAAGTTAACATCACCGTTCCATTACATTAACGTTACCGTCTGACAGACAGCAGTCTTAAACTGTTAATTAGATGTATAGAAACTGTAACAGGTGTGTTGTAAAGTTAATTTGACTGCCAACAGTCTTTGTGCCACCCTTTCGGCCGTTTTTGTTCCAAATGGCACGCTGTGTAGACCCAATTTTACAATATTAATTAGCATAATGTTAGAAATGGGGAATTCCATAATCTGGGATGGCACTGTACACATAATGCTTTATTCTGGTGGTTAAGTACAGTTTTTCTTATATATGTAGTATTTAGACCCAGACAGTTATAGGCCGACTGATATTATTGTCCATCACAGCTTTTATCGGTCTATATTACATATATATATACAGCATATAGCTAAATCCCTACAGGATGATGCTGGACCCTGACGCAAAGCTCACTGTACATTATCTGTTTTTATTTTTTTATCTTTATAGTCAGCATTTTATGCATTTGATCCTTTTTCTTAATTCAGGTTTAATAGTTACATATATTAAGCTATATTTGTGTAAGTTATTTATAATTGTTAAAAATACTAGTGAATGTTTACTGTTTCGTAGTGTAAAATACACAGCCTCCGTTATATGTTTTAAAATGTTAACCACTTTTGAGGGGTTATTGCAAAAAAAGGTGATGTATATTCTATGTTCTGTATAAAAAAATATTAGCCAATTTTTAGAATTTTTCTTCTCTGTGTGTCAACTATGCAGGGTCAGTGGGCCAGTACTTGTCAAGTATAGACCCTAACTGACAGGTTCTACAGGCTACAGAACCATGCCCTGAATTTTTGACTGGTTAGTTTAGACTCTGCACAAATATGTGGGCTGTCAATCATCTGCTGTCAGCTATCATCACCTCTTTTCTCTCTTGCATTCTTGTCTACAGGGCTACAGCCCTAACTGTGAGGAGAGAGAAGATATGATGCACTGACCGTATAGTCACAAACTCACAAGGTAAGCTGTTAGTGGCTTGTTTCACCAGCAGTCTGTTACGGTGGAATTTCAGTGCTCTGTGCTAGCAGTTGACCAATTATCGATTATTATTGGCTGATTATCTGATACAATATGCAGCACTTTTATTATTGTAGGGATCAGTGTTTGTATGTTTTTTTAATTTATCCAGTTGCTGATAAGATTAATTCATTTAAAAATGTGCTGCTTTAGCTGTGGTGCAGCCACCTCTCTTTGTCTGTAGCCATTAAAAAATTCAGTTAACTTGAAGGCATAATATGCTACCTTGTATAGACTCATCACTCATGACCCTCTAGAAATGTGTGCTGGTGGCTGTATCTGCAGAGGTCCTCTACCTGTATTTCCTCATATTGTCATTATTTTGCTGTGCTGGGATGCTCAGGACCAACCCAAAACGTCGTATTTGACGTCCAGACATCTTTCTGGTGCATTTATGAACAGCCTGGACAAATCCTACTGATTCTACATTTTGAAATGCTGCTGGCAGGTCCCTTTGCTTCCTGTTTTAAGACAACGTTGAAAAGTTCTACTTAGGGCTGCACAATATGGTTAAAAAATCATATTACAAATATTTTGACAGCTATTCCTGATGATGTGACATGTGTTTGGCACTATGCCAAACAAACATGTTGTCTTACATCTAGAGAATAAGATCTGTAGGCCAGGGCATCTCTGCAGTACGTTATTATAATGCTGTTATAATGCCTTTATCAAAAAATTGCAGCTTCTGTAGTTTGGTTGTTGCACTTGGCCATAGTGGGATTTCTTTATTTGTTACTTTTATTACTTCATGAAACTTTGTTTTTTGTTTTAAGTTTTAAGATGTTGAAAGTATTGAAAAGTCTTATTTTAATTATGCTTAAAATCATCTCAACAAACTTTTGTGCTGAAGTTAGTGTTATTCTAAATGTTGACACCAAGATTTTCACTTTTACTGCAAATGTATAGGTTTCAAATATCGGTCCCTGGTTTCGTTGATTACTAATAATTGGTACCCAAATCGGCCCTGATAAAAGCACATCGCTTGACCCCTACTCTGTTCCTTTTTCAGGTTGTATTATCGCCATTATTAAGTCAGTGTTTCTTAAACTTACACTGTGAACCAACTCACAAAATAATGTTTTGTGCCGTTTGGTGCTAGCAGGTTCTGTGGACACTTCACTGGTGTTTCTTGCGTTGCCACAAGCTGTTGTGCTTGGTTCAGTGTTGTTCGCTTCATTTTCAAGACAGCTGCTTGAAATATTCTGCTCCTGGTCTGCACTTCCCTTCATTATAGTTCCAATTTGTAGCCACGATTGCAGTGTTTCTGAAGCATCAATTTTCATTGTCTTCATTTTAACTCTGCTTATTATCTTGCTGTTACAGTTTAGGCAGTAACTACCGGTAATCATGGATGATGTGCTACAAACATGTGACAAAAGACAGGAAAGACAAAAACTGTTTTAAATTACATCTCAACGATCCTTTGAAATTTTGTAATACTTTGATAATATTGTAGTTAATTTTTTCATATTCATTTTTCCTGACATTTCTGCACGTACCGCTAGAGGCAGCTTGCATACCAGCGGTGGTATTTGTACCAAAGTTTGAGTATCTGGAGGTTTTTGTATGATACTGTATAGAATAGCTCCAACTTTGCCTGTCCACTCTGTTTCACTGTCAGCAGCAGAGAGAAGGAAATGAAACAAACTGGAATGTGTTACGGTAACTGTTGAGCTATGGATCCCTCAGCCGTCGGCAGTTATTCTGGTTAGGTGGGAAGTAGGAACATGTTGATGACTAAAAGAGGTGGGATGTTAGATGTTGCTAACATGTGACTTTGTTGATGTAAATATCCACACAGTCATCCAAGAATTCAAAGTGCCAAAGTTGCATTCCTAATCTGTGTTTCGTTTCCTTAGGTACTCAAGTGTATTGTACAAGTGGCATGCTGACTGGGTGTTAACAGTATTGTTAGGTCACATGGTTTATTACATAGCAGCTGAGGTGAATCAGCTGGAGCTAGCCAGGAATGTGAAACTCAGAGGCACTGTTTCTTTCCCCTCCCCTCCTCAGTCACATCACTTCTCATGCTTCTCATTGTTGTGTCCCTTCTGTTTTGTCCATAATGTCCCCTTACCACAGACCAGTTTTGCTTGCTTTGATCACCATATCATCTGGTGAACACCCTGTCTCAGCAAACATCCTCTTGAACATGACACACACTTTGAACGAATTACTGCGTCACACAAAGAGGTTGAGTGTAGGTCTTTAAAGACAGGCAGTATGATGCTCTAACACAACCCCAGCTGTATCACAACCCCAGCTGCTTTTGTTGCATGTGTTTATTTTTTTGGTTCACTTGAGTGGTGTGGCATAACCATTTCCAGGAATATGAGAGTGTGGTTGTTGGCCACAATTGGCTGTAAAGATGAATGAGCTTGCTGGTTAGTTTCAGTTTCATTTCTCTCTAATTTGGCTCAGAAAGAAACACAGTAGGTTAGGAGGGAGGGAGGGAGGGAGTGCATTTTATAAGCCAAAACAGGGAGGTTCATACACGGTAGTTCAAATTCTAAGGGAGCTGAACTGCAGATCTTGTCATTTGAACAAATAGGTAAGATCGATTTTTTGTATATTCTTCATGCAACTTTGTGCTGCTTACTCTAGTTCCATAGATCCATGTGCTTCTACACATATTGGTAATGTTGTGCGTAGGTCAGGTCAGGGTCTAGGCATAGACAGTTGTTTTGATGTCTTGGCACAACAACTACAGTTATGATTATTTCTGCCATGGTTAATGCTATCGTTTAACAAAACAAAAAAATAGAAAATACAGTATATGGATTTTATATTCGACAAGCTGGGGTACTATTATGGATGGGTCAATAATTTAAACCATTTAAACTTTGTGGTAGCGATGATGACATTATTTGCCTTGCTGGCTGCCTTGCATGTGTAGTCATAAACAGTGTTCACTGGATGTGTGTCTGTTGGAAATGTAAATAATCCACCATACTAATTATTGTGCTTGATTTATCACTATACTGTATTGGCTACTTGGTTTTAAAGTATGATGATTCAGTGTGGTAAAAGTGAAAGATTATGATGAAATCCTGATGCACTATTGCAATTTCAGTATTTCTCAGTGTTGATGAGAGCTTTGACTGGAACTGGATATTAAACAACAATTCTTTCAGAGTACTGAACAGGGCTGTACGCTTAGCTTTTTCACTAGGAGCACAGGTGCTCCTAAATGAAAAAATTTAGGAGCACAGAAAAAATTTAGGAGCACTATGAATTTTCTTAAATAGCACAATTTTATTATTAACATTCAAACAACGTACGCACACACGTGCATTGTAATGTATCATTGGGCCCTTTGCAGTATTTACAGAACATAAGGTTGTCCTCAAACTCGGGCTGAACAATTTTAGGAAAAGATCAAATTGCGATTTTTCTGTCAGATATTGCGATTTCAATTCGATTCACGATTTTCTTCAAATCAAGCTTCAGTGCAATATTCACAATGTAGAGTAACATTTACAAACATGAGAGAAAATGACATCATACCATCAAAGCAACCTGGTTGAAGGATCATTTTTCTGATCAGCAAAAAAGAAAAAAATGGTGGGATTAGGGTTAAATTATTTTAAAAATGCACTTGGCTTTGATCTCTGTCTGTCTGTAATTATCACCATAGTTAATTGTTTCAATTGTTGGATGCAGAGAGACAACTTTGTTGTGAATTGGCGCTATATAAATAAAATTGACTTGACTTATGTAATGTAATAATAATGATAATGGTAATAATATTAAAATCTTCAAACTTATACAATAGGTTACTGTTCTATGTATATAGGCTACATACATTAAATCATTATACACTGCACAGTATAATACACAACTACGCTCTGTAGTCTGTATGTCCCGCCTACAGCACATCTGATTGG
>JAJHUR010107357.1:0-21354 GCA_027495735.1 Lutjanus campechanus
TGTTGTTTGTCCAGACTCCCAGGGGAAGTATTGGTGTGTCGGAGACGACACGGCGGTGGTGTGCAGCAGCTCCACACCTGTCCAGTTCCTCTTTGAGTTCTGTGACCTCAATAAGGTGGCCATCTGTGCTGTCGGCGGGAAGTATCTTAAAGGAGACCATGCCGGGGGGCTAAAGGCCAGCTGTGACTCCCTGGACAGCGCCACCCTCTGGGAATACTGAGAAAGCACAGCCGGACTTCTTCTCCGCTGTCCGACACAATGCTTCAAACTATTGATAGATACTGTAGGTAGTTCCTTTTTTTGCATATGTGTGCGTGCCTGTGTGTGTGTGTGTAGTTGTGAATTTGTCTGGATGGATGTGTGGTGGAAATTGAAGCTGATAAACTGGACGTCATGGCACCAAAGCACTACAGGTGTTTTATTTTGTATTATTTTTCTTTCTCAAACATTATCTCTTCTTACTGGGCTTTTTACTGGAGATCTGGATTTACATTGACTTGTTGTTTAATGAATGAATCTTTAGTGTGGTTGCACATTATTTGTTTCACTTCCAGTCAAATTTACACAAGCTGTACCTGATAAAAATGTCAGGGCGATTACTGTTATTAGTTGTGCCTCTCTGTGGTAACTACTGGTGTAAACGAACATTTAGACAACTATAACTCATAATTTACAATATCTTTAACCTTCTCATGCTAAATGTCCTGCTAGCTCTACTGCGCTGCTTTCATCCTCTACTCTCTTTCAAACTATAAAACATAACACTCGTCAGATGAAGGATTGTTGCTGATTCACATGTTTCCGCTGTAAATAAGGCTTTCTTTGTCCCTGAATGCTTCAAAAACATAGTAACCATGGAAACGTTAAGTGTTAAGTGTGTTGAGGATGTAAAGAAAGAAATGGGATGTGGCCGACAGATATAACATGTTACTTACTATAGCTATCCAGTTTTCATTTCTCACGCGTAGGTTGGGTTGCACAACAAAGATGAATAATTAAACCTGAGTAAAACGTGGTTAAAATGAAGAAAGATAATATTTAAACCTCTTTTTGAACCTCAGTTTAGTTTCAGATCTAAACTTTAACTTACTTTTGAGGAGATTTAACGTTTAAAATGGCTGCGTTTTTGAGATAAATTGAGCTGTTGACAGTTTTTTAATCTTCTATATTCCTCCATTAATGCAGCCAGCAGGTTCTTCTCAGATGTGGAGAAATTAGAGCTTCTTTGGTAATCAATCATGAGTAGGCTCTAAATTTACTCATTTTAAATCCAGTATAGCTAAATTCTGATTAGGCTTAGATTAAATTATTCTTTGTTGGTGCAACCCAGTCTTTGATGTGCAGGCAGACAGAAGCTGTATATAGACAAAAGTATCTACAGAAAGTAGTTAAAGGTTTCCCTTTTAGACTATAATCCACTATATTCCTTCTGGTTCCTCAGATTAGCGTTAAGGTTTTCAATTCAGAAGGAACAAATGAAAGAGAGGGAGAGTAAAAGGAGCTTTTTTAGAAAGATGATCCTTTCTGTTAAAAGACATGAAAGGGTAGATGGGTGAGGTCTACTGCTACACACTCAAATGCACATTAATATTTACAAATATGCAGTCATAGATACGTGAATTCCAACTGTGACACTAAATCTGCACAATAATGTAGTGTCTAGCTGCAAGAAGTTGAAAGCACATGTTTGTCGTGATGAAATGTCTGCCTTACATTGGGTGCTGCTGCTGAATGATGGAGTCAGTCATCTCTCTGGCTGTTATTGTGGCTGTGCCTTCCATAGAGTCTTTTTCATGTTCTTACATTTGAACTGAACGGAATAAAAAGAACAAAAAAAATCAATAAAGTTTTCCCTCTAAACAGTGGACCTTCTCCTTGATTTTTTTTCTCTTGCAGTTGGTTTTATTGTCCAGGTTCAGATACATGGAAGTTCCACATACTTTGTCAGCAGTTTTCATTGGATCTATTGTCAGCTTAAGAAATAGTTCTGAGAAAACTGTTATCCTGAATAATTGTTTTAGCGATGGTAGTGTCGTGGCTCAAGGAATGGCAATGCCAGTCAGTCGGTCCACCATTTGTTTGAGACTTTAACGTCACAAGATCTAGATGAACTGGCGCTGAACAGATGGTGCCCAGAGAAAGATCCCTTGATGTCTCCTGTGACTCCACCATGAGGTTCATTTTTGTGATTTTGTGTGAATGGTTCTTTCTGCTCTTAAGTTGGGTATTTTAATATGGGGGTCAATGGGGATTGACTCGATTTTGGAGCCAGCCTCAAGTGGCCATTCGAGGAATTGCAGTTTTGGCACTTTCACGTTTGCGTCACTTTAAAAGCCCTGGAAATTGAATTTAAGATGGTGAACATGGTCCACAATACTCAATAAACACTAGCATGTTAGGACTGTCACTGTGAGCACATTAGCATAGCACATGGGAGAAGTTAGCCTTCAGGGCTTTCTGTCAGAAAGCCTTTTCTGTCAGAAATCTTGCTATTTTAACAGAAACCTGTTTTTTTTTCTCCAAAGCCTAACCAAGAAGGGCTTTCTGGCAGAAAGCGCTGACGGTTAACTTCTCCCAACAGCGATTGTATGCTGATGTGAGCATTAAACTAGAAATAAAGCCTCACAGCCTTGTAATTGGGTGAACAGATAACTTAAAAACCCAGACAATGGGCTTGATTCTGCAAAATGTATGATAAAGTTGCAAAGGTTCTTAAAGGGCCAGAAATATTTCTGTCATCTTGACGTCACCTTGACAACAGATCTGACCATAAATGAGGTGATTAGAAAAAGTACCAGGTCTGAAGCATCTACCAAAGCTAAAAATTATTGTTTAAAAGCTAAGTTCTGGGGATATTTTATATTTTTTCTGGTCTTTAAGCTCAAAATATTGTAGTTTATTACTTTGTACCATGGGGCTGTATCCTGGCATCGCTACACTAATGTGAGATCAAGTGAAAACATGAGCTTGGCTGATTCGTCTGGTCCCCTGGCTAATGGAGCACATTGTTGTCCAAAACTATTAAACACACAACAATGAGCCACACTATGGCACCGAGTGTCATCTTCCTTCTCTTTAAACCTGAAAAGAAAATGAGCATCTTGGCCTCGATTTAGTATCTTGTCACGGTTTATCCAACACAGCAACTATCTTGTTCTGATAAGAAAATCCATTGTCATGATTTTTGCAAATATGCTGTTGTGTGTGGGAGAAGGAAGAAAGCGCCTGCATCACGTCCCCTTGAGATTTCGCTGAGCCAAAACTGTACAAGAGAAAGGAAGGCGAGGATAGAGGGAGGTAACCTACTCTACTTTCTCTGTCCTTCTGCAGAGGAAACTCAACCCTCCTCCTCTTTAAAAAAAAACAACAACACAGTCATCCTGATGAGTGCTAAACTTTACATGTGTGTTTTGATATATAAACAGGAACAGACCAAAAAATCCATCCTTTATTCTCCACTGCAGGATCTGTGCATGTTGCCATGGTAACGAATAACGGCAGGGGCGGATCTCGAGGAGGATGAATGTTTGAAGATGTAACAGACACATATAGATCAATAATTTTAGTAAACACTGTAATAGTCTAAGTCAATAGCTTACACGTACAGTTTCTCAGGCACTTCAGACACTAATTGACTGAAAGAGGACTTAAAATAAAAACCTCAGGATAAACAGACACGTGAAAGTGCCTAAATGAAATTGGAGCTTCTACTGTGCTCACACTAATACAATAATACTCCCATTCCCATGTCTTTTCACCCAGTCTGTTTGCTCTGTGTGCAAAACCTATCATCATATAAGAGAAAACAAATGGCAGTGTCCTGCCAAGTCTATCTGCCAGAAATAAGCTAATAGGGCACTTCAGTGGAAGAAGGGAGGATTAATAAGCATGGGAGGCACAAAGCAGGAAATTAGATGGAAGATGAGGAGAGGAGATGTGCAGCAAAAAGGTTCTTGTTGAACACGAGAAGTAGGGCAGATATTTCCCCTGCATTTATAGATGTGAGAGGACAGTCCTGAGTCAGGTTCTTCTGTTTTTGTAGTTTACTTGTGAACTGCAACTTCGACATTTATCACATACAGTTAGAACATCAGCACTTTTCCAGCATATACTTAGTTTCTAATGTCAAGTACTCCCACAATAATTACAAATCAGACCATAGACCCCCAATCTGAGAGGATTTCGTCTTAAAGAGTCCCACCTGAGTAATTCTTTTAGGAGAATTTTTAGGTTTGAAGAGAATAAAGTCCTCATAGTCAATCAGTGATCAAACTTAGATCACTATAAATTACGATCAATCAAAAGAGTTGACCCTATTTCTCCCCATGTTGTTCTAACTTTCAAAAAAATGTGATAAAAGTTAAAATATTCTATTCTTCCTTTTGCTGGGGACCCCCTACAGGCATCTCAAGGACCCTTGTTGGTGCCCAGATCCCAGTTTGAGAACGACTGTACTAACCTCTACTTCCACATAATGTTGTCCTCATGCTGCCATCTAGTGTTGACAACAGGAAAATGATTTTGATTTGATTTCACAATGTGCACTATATGGCTAAACGTATGTGGACACCTCTGTTTTTCACAGATTAGGCTGGTTCCAGTTGGGGAAAATGTTATTACTGCAACATTTTATTTGATAATAGCGTGCTTTCCACTTTATACAGCTTTCTATTTCAACATGTCAAAGACAGGTTCATAAAGAAATTGCTCTATCAGTTTGTTATTGAAGAAATTGCCAAACCTACACAGAGTCCCGACCTCAACCTCATCCAGCACGTTTGCCAGAAACTTAAATGCAGATTGTGAACCAGTTGTCTTTAAGATTCAACATCAGTGCTGCACCTCACTGATGCCCTTGGGAGCAAATCCTTGCAGCCAGGTTCCAACCACATATGAGTGTAATATTAAGGTGTTCACACTCTGGGCGCTCCCATACTTTTGACCTTGTTTTGTCCATGTAATAATTTATTAGTACTCCTGACAGTACTGTGAAAATTCATTTATAGATGTAGAACTGATGCATGACAAGCTGCTTATAGCAAAAAGCATAAATGCTGCAAATCATGCCAAAAGAGAGATCTGCCTAAAATGTCACAAACATTGAACAGGTCCACATTAAAGGACAAGAGTGTGTAGGATTTAGTGGCATCTAGCAGTGAACTTGCAGACTGCAAACACCTTACCTGACCTCCTCCTTCTAAGTGTGTGAGAGACCCTACGGTGAAAGTATAACTTGCACAAAACATGAAAGGTACCTAAAGCCAATGTTTGGTTTTATCCATTCTGGACTATTGTACAAACATCACAGTTCAACACAGTAACCTCTTTGAAAGAGGACCTCTGCCCACTGTAAATATAAATGGGTCATTCTAAGGTAAGAGAAGCACAACAAGTCTTATTTTCAGGTGATTATACACTAATAAAGACATTCATATAGATATTATATTCAATTTCTGCCATATTATATCAATAAATCCTCCTAAATCTGACACTCTGGACCTTTAAATGATGCCTGACAGTTGCATCCAGTGAAAGTGCTGTTGCAACCTGCGGGTTAGATTAGTTTGTAGGCTGGTTTGTTCTTTTTTGTAATTTCATTTGTTCACATTTTATTTGCTCTCTTATATTAAACAGGAAGTGCTGACCTTCTTCAAGGGTAGAGATAAGAGAAAGAACAAACTAATGCATGCACCCAAATGCACGCACACATTGACAGATTATCACAGTATCTATTTGCCCACCGATAACCACATTTAGCCAGACAGTGTGAGTCAGCTAGAGACTGAAAGAGAGTTTTGTTCTGTATCTTGTGCCAATAATGAAACGCTTCAGAACAAAATAATTAGAGGTTATCTAAATAATTGTCTTGATAACCTCACAAGAGTTTGACTGTCATGCTAAATCCTTCTCTTGCTACACCCATCTGTTGTACTGTTTGACTTTACCACACCATTAAGTGTTGAAGTAATTTGTGTAGGTGTGGTCCACTCAGATAAACATTAGGCTGCTACAAGATCTGATCTGCTCCTGAGAGGTTAAAAATTCAGACCAAAACCAAACTTAATTCTAGTGGTTTAATAACAACATATGCACCACACATGTTGTGTATACAAGGTCTATCTGTATATGTGTGGTTTTTTTTATCAAACACTGGATCTTTGTGGGAGATCATTACAGAGAAACGTTCCATGAGTCATACCTGGTGTAAATATGGCTGCACGTGTTGTCTATCTTGGGAGTGCGTGCATGAATAACCCTCTTTTTATGACTTCAGGTTGTGAGTTCCCAGGAACACAATAACAAAAACCATGTGCGGATAATGGACCAATGAGGGAAATGAACCAAAAAAAAGCAAAACAGAGTTATGGTCACTTATGAGGAAGCTGGGCACATGTTTAGGTCTGACACTACAAAAGAAATTCACCATGGCTGATAATGACTTACAATAAGTCATTGATTACACTGGCGGTGGACTGTAATGTTTATATACATAATCCATTTCAGTGTGCACCCTATGCCAAGATAATAATAATATAATACGTTCATTTGTTTAGGATTTATCAAAACTAACATTGGAAAGTTCTTCACACATAAAACAACAGTAAAATACACTGTAATGTATAAGTAAACAGACAGGCAAGACAAAACAATGGATGATGAACAATACAATAATCCATCTCCCTGACAGATGTGGATTATGGAGATGCTGGTTAAACAGCTGGATTATTGCGCAAGTGTGCGTTAGACTGGTCACAGTAAAAGGAAACTCTAAACTCTGACCTTTGACCCCCCTCCCAAAATCTAAGCAGTTCATCCTTGAATCCAAGTGGACATTTGTACCACATTTGAAGAAATTTTCTCCAAGTGTTCCTGAGATATTGTGTTCACAAGAGCGGGACGGACGCAAGTTCACAGTGACCTCTGACCCTGAACCAGCTAAATATGAACAGATCATCCTTGAGTCATAAGTGGTCATAGGTGCCAAGTCTGAAGAAACTCAAAGTGCTCTTGAGATTTCGTGTTCAAAAGAACGGGATGACCTAAAAACATAATGCCTCTGGCCACGGCTGTTGCCAGCGCGGAGGTGTAAAAAAAAAAGAAGAAGAAAAAAAAAGGATTTTCAAGAATCGTGAATGACTGCCTGTATCCATGACAACAGCTGTCTCACTCTATTTGTCACTGGCTAGCTATCTTGTGAATGGACTAGACAAGATGGGCATTCAATTTTCGCTTTGACGAGCTGGGAGGAATTAAATGTGTTGAGGAGGAGGAGAGGAAACCACCCACCATTTTTGGTACGTTTTCTCAACAAATATTGGCCCAAGATAACACATAACACATAACTATGTAACAAGCAAGATCATGTACAGTGAGCAGGTCGCTATTGCAAAATAAAGCCATAAAATCATTTTTAAATTAATGTTTTGTGTCACACAAATGTGTGCCATATTTTTTTGGCGGGGTAAGTGACCATATAATAAGCGTGAGCGGGTCGTTATTGTTCAATAAACCCCCTCAGGATGATTCAAGACCTACATCATCCGGTTGGGATTTATTTCACAATAATGACCTGCTCACTGAACATTATTGCACTTATTTACATAGTCGGAAAATTTAAAGCATCATCACATGATTTTAGCAGCCTTTCGGTCATAATATTTCTGTGTATATGTTGCTACCCATCTTCACTGTCATTACCAAACAGACCTAACAACAGCGGTGCTGCCATTTTTGACAATTATTGTTCATTTAGAACAGGGTCTGTGCCACCCTAGGATTCCCAACTTAACCTATCCTAAGATAACTTCCAGGATTCTTAAATGTAGTCAGGAAACATGTTTCTGCAATACCAAAAAATCCTAAACTGACAAATGATAGGGTTTCAGATTTAGGAATTTTCTGTGTTAAGGCCCCAGGTCTGTTGCTGATGCATGCACATGCACACACACAAGCAATTTCATGTTTCCCTTCAGGCTTTGATAATACAAAACACTGACTGGGGAACTTCTGCTTATGTTTCCCATGACAACTGTTACTTTAGGATACTTAGTTTTGCTGATAATACTTCTGTCTTTTTACTTGACTAAGATTATCAGACTACCTTTCTTCTATTTAATCAGTAATGTTTAATTTGTCACGCAAATATGCTCATATGTTTACTTGTTGACACAATTCACAAGTTTAATAGCTTGCTGTGGTTGTTGAAGCTCCATTACTCATGCACCTGTGCACAGGAGGAGCACGTGCTGTGTGGACAGTATGAGTGTCTCTCATGTGACTGACTGGTGATTGTCCCCATGCCAGTAAAGAGACATTTAACTCATTTATGTTTCCATGCTGCCACATGTCAAAGTGCTGCTGCTGCATGATCTCAAAGTCTCAGCTTGACCTGATACCTGCCTCACCTGAGTTTCAGCTTGACCTGCTTTGTTCACTGAAACCTGCTTCACATCAGACGACAGAGAGAGACAGGGGGACGGAGCTTAGGCTATTGGTGGAGAGCAGCGGCGGTCAGCCTATAAATACCCACAACTGATTACACAGGAGAGCAGAGAGCCGCTGGCATCACCGGACGCACAGGACTCAGCTCGCACACATTTGACCAGCATGTCTCAGACGGGACGTCCCAGCACTGTCCGGCTGGTGTTCCTGGGAGCGGCGGAGGTCGGCAAGACCGCGCTCATCCACCGCTTCCTGCACGACCGCTTCGAGCACAAGTACACGCGCACGGTGGAGGAGCTGCACGTGCTGGAGTATGACACGGTGGATTCTGGCAAGGTGCGTCTGGAGATCCTGGACACGAGCGGCAGCTACCCGTTCCCGGCCATGCGCGAGCTCTGCATCCGTCACAGTGACGCGTTCGCCCTGGTGTACGCGGTGGACGACCCCGCGTCCCTGGAGGAGGTGCGGCGGCTCCGCGACGAGATCCTGGAGCTGCGGGGCGGCAAAGGCGCGCCCATCACGGTGGTGGGCAGCAAGGCGGACCTGACCGAAGCCGAGGGTCGCGTGCTGCTTGCGGCTGACGTCATGGCCACGGTGGAGGGGGAGTGGGAGGCAGACTTCGTGGAGGCGTCGGCGCGCACAGGTGCAAACACGGTGGGAGTGTTCCGCGCGCTGCTGCAGCAGGTGAAGCTGCCGCACCGGCTGAGCCCCGCGCTGAGGAGGCGCAGAGACACGGTGCCCAGACCAGCTGTGAAGAAAAGACCACCACTGAAGAAGACCAACAGCTGTGTCCTGTCATAAGAACATTTTGTCTGTCTGATGGTGGACTATCTGCAGCTGGACTGCAGCTAGTCATCACAGTTACTTCACCTGGTTTGTCCACAGGTGGAAAGATGGACTATATGAAACTGTGTTTGGACATGGGTATGAGTTTAATGGGATTGGGATGCACTTTATACATGTTATAAATGAACATTTTTGTGTACTTTTTTACCCTGTGTCAATAAAATATCCTTTTGTGATTTCTGTGTGCTATTTATTTATTTATTTATTTATTTATTTAGTTAGTTAGTTAGTTAGTTAGTTGATTTTATTAATTAAAACTATAAATACCACAGCATAATTCTGCACAATTTTACCTGAGAAAAGAAGAGAAAAGTAATGTTTGTGGGAAAATATGCTGTAAGTATCAAAGGTAAGTATTATGCAAAATGACCCCTGTCAGTGTGGGATCATTTTTGTGGTTATAATGTTACAAGGTTCATTTATTTATCATTTTACAACACAGGGTTGGATAATAAGATGCTGCCAGTAGTTTCCTTTAAGCTAGGCACTAAGAAAAAAATGATATACAAGTCATATGCAGTAAATGGGATATAAATAATTAATCATAAAAAATAAGAATGCCAGCAAATAACATAAAAAGTAAAATTTAAAAAATGCTCAAGTAAAGTAAAAGTTGTTATGTGATTTTGGGTTATCCTGTGAGATCCTTGGACCTTTGACCACCAGTTCTCATTCTTGAGTTCAAGTGGACATTTGAGCAAAGCTTGGAGAAATAACCCTCAAGTTGTTCTTCAGATATGTTCACAAGAATGGGATGACCCAAAAACATAATGCTTCAGGCCACGGCTGTTGCCAGTGAGGAGTCATAATAAAGTTATTTCTTTTTAGGATATTCAAAAAATTATGAATCACAGAGGTCCTTCAGCACACAGTCGTACACAAAAAAAAAATTAGGCTGAAGGGTCCAGTGGTATTTGAGATTAGCTGTGGACAAGATGCTGGTCTGTTGGTCATGCACACACACACACACACACACACACACACACACACACACACACACACACATAGCATAATAATAAGCTGCTTATAATAGAAAGCTTTAAAATCTGAAAAGGGGAAATTTACACAGTAAAAAACTTGGTATGGTCCCTTCACTTCACTATCAACCACTTAAAACATATTTCTCACGTCTTTACACTCGTTCCAAAAGACACAAAATATTAGAATTCACATTCATAAATCATCATCTTGGGTTCATAAAGAAATAAATCCACACAGCCTGAGCCTTTTCTGTTCTTGTACTGATGAACGTCACTTGCCATTGTCAACCTCACTGGATGGAATATTTAGATCAGACAGTTCATAAAAATAGCTCCTCCATTTGCATGAAACCACATCATGCTGTCTTCGATGGTAAACAAACACTGTCAAGTGGAGCACAGAGAATAAACAACCCTCACGGATCTCATGGTCCTTTCATTCATCTCATCCACTTATTCTCCTCTTATCTTCCTCTAGGCTACTTATCTTCGTGTCAGGCCTATAATCTGCAACAGAAAACAGATGTAACACTGTCGTGGGCACAAAACATCAATAAGAAAGAGGAGTAGGGCTTCCGGAAAGATACAATGACCAGGGAAAAACATGAGGCCCATGAAATCTTGTTTGGACTGAGGAAGATATTTCCTTGAGGCTAGTGCTGATGAAACAGAATCCAACATAATGTGTTTGTTTTTAAGAAATTAAATTGATTTTTTTTGACATGGCAAGGACATTGCTGCAAAATTAAAAGATCAAAAATAGCACATTGCCTAATAAAGTATAAAAGTCATCCAGTAAAAAAGGCAAATAACATCAAGTTCACAACATTCAAGTTAAAGTGACTTTATTTACCATTTGCATTGGTACACAACACAAGCATGGTGGAGTTTCTACACAGTTTTCTCAGTCATTTAAATAAGGAAAAGGTCAAAAAAGGAAGATAGGACGATATTTTTTACAAAAAGAACACACAAGTCACATATTTGGTTAAAAATATGAGCTGAAATTAGAAATACAAAAATCTAAAGTACAATTATATAAAACATGTACAGCCTTGGATGTGCAGCACGTGGCAAGTAGTGGCTCAGTACAGGTTTCAGTAGCAGACCTATTTTCAGTCTCACCTGGACTTACTGAGCCTGTCATTACAGATTATGTTGTTAAATTTTGAATGCACCGCTCTGTTTTTACCTTGCAAATATGTCACTGTCAATATACTGTAAATTCTGGACTCTATAGACATGCATACATGCAAATAATCATCCACTCAATGTATATCCATTCAATATTGGTGTCTTTTGCACTATTTGTAGTGTTCACATTTATGAACTGACTTGTATATAGTTTTTATTTATGTTGTTTGTTAATGGTGCATCTTATATTTACATTTTTTCCCCTGTTCTTCACTTTTATTTGTTTGACTTTGTTTTCCATGTTCCTGTAGCTGTTATGTCAATTGCATACCTGCAAGGACTGACAGCAATGGAAGACCGGAGTCAAATTCCTTGTATGTGTGCACATACTTGGCCTGATTCTGATTAAGACTCAGATTAGAGACAAATTGTCATTCTGAATGCAAGACTTGTTGTCACTGACAATAATGATGATTACTATCAGTTGCAGAATGAGTAGGAGTGGTGTAATAGCAGGCTTAATGACAACTGAAGTAGAAATAAAATGCCCACAATAATGCATTTATTTATTTACAGGGCATTGTAATATCAGTAAGTTAGATAGCAGTGGCAGAAGATAACCACGTGCCCTTCACAATGTATTCTGTGAAATGCTGCCCCTCACTGATGGGAAAACAAATCAACACCTAAACCTCAAATTCAAAAATATCTACTGTATTTTGTTGTTTGATGCGTAAGTTTTGTCATGAATACATCGCGGATTTTACACGGCGATATTACGCCTTTTACTTGACTAAGAAATTTAAAAACCGCTCTTCCTCGAACATTAAATAACCACTAAACAAACAACATCAACTTGTTTGTTTAAATCCCACTCGGACTCAATTTCCCGTCAGTACTGTATTGTAGGAAACGATGAGCGACTAGCAACCGGCATTCAGCCAATCAAACCGCGGAATGCGACTTTCTCGCTCAGCGATTGGCTATATTTGCACTGGTCTTCCCACGATGCTTTGCTGCACCGCCTCAGAATTCAAATCGAGCGGACCAATCAGAGAGCGGCATAACGACCGAGGCAGCATTTTAAACTTGTAGCAGAGACTGTTGTCAAAAGGCAGGACGGGGTAACGCTGCAACCATCGAGGGACAAGTCTGACGATTAATTTTATTTCTGCCTCAGGATTTATTTAATTTTCAGACTCGTTTGCAAGATATTTTTTTATGGTTGAATCAAAGGCTTGAATTACGTTCGCGTTTAAAAGTGGTTAGCATTCGTTTTGATTTAAATACACAAGTGTATGGCAGCAAGCTAGCTTCTAGGGCTAAACTAACGTCGGTTGAGGTCTGGGTTAACAATAGTTTGACCATCGCAACAATCATCGATACCTCGACTGCTGAAGAGTTTTAGTATTTTAATTTTAAAGACGTCGAAGAGCACTTTAGTCCAAAATGAGTGCAGGAATTGCGAAGCCGGCGAATCCGTCGGCACATGTCGACCCGAAATCAGCTCCTCTCAAAGAAATCCCAGATGTTCTGGTGGACCCTCGCACCATGAGGAGATACGCCAGGGGAAGGTTCCTCGGAAAAGGTGGTTTCGCCAAATGCTATGAAATCACAGATATGGAGACGAAGCAGGTCTTCGCCGGAAAAATTGTGCCCAAGTCCCTGATCCTGAAGCAGCACCAGAGAGAGAAGATGACCTCGGAAATCGCGATTCACAAAAGTCTCAATCACGCCAACGTCGTCGGGTTTCATGGGTTTTTCGAAGACGATGACTTCGTCTTTGTCGTCTTGGAAATCTGCAGGAGAAGGGTGAGTATGTTGGGGAAGATGAATGCTGTATCTCCACTGAACACACTCCTCTGGGCCAACGGTCACGACGGCGGTCTCTTCCGTTGTCCTCCCTGTCCCAGTGGAGGCAGCTTTGATTCAAGAGAGTTTTAAACAGGGTCTCTAAATTTTAACTTCAAGCCAGTAATTATACCAAAAATAATTCATTGTTGCAGATATTTTCACTTTTTATGATGCACTGGTCAGCCACTCTAATATTTGCTTTGGATTCATCGTCCACTGTCCAGTTTATTCAAACTATTTAACGTTACATCTCTCTAAAAGCTGCACTATTGTCATCATGGCCCTTTCAAGTCTTGCAGCAAGAAAATGAGTAACTGAGGTCTTTCATTGTGACTTTCTTCTTTAATCTGAACCTCATATTTTCTATTTCAGTCCTTGTTGGAGCTGCACAAGCGTCGTAAGGCTGTGACGGAGCCCGAGGCTCGCTACTACATGACACAACTGCTCAAGGGTATCCAGTACCTGCACAACAACAGAGTCATCCACAGAGACCTGAAGCTGGGCAACATCTTCCTCAATGATGACATGGAGGTCAAGATAGGTAAATGTCCCTGTTAGATTCCAAATTACCTTAAAGGGACAGTTTAACTGTAGTGCTATTTATCCAGAGTGTTTTGGTGTGAATTGCAGCGTTGTCTCAAATATATTTGGACTAAATCATTTTTTGGTGCTTTGAGCTCCACAAGCAGAGTGCCATTTAGTCCCATTATATTCAAGAAGAGGGTGTTTTTGATTTTGGGGTGAACTATCCCTGTACTCCAATTGTCTCATCATGTCTGAGACAAGTGATAAATACCTTTAACGTTTAGAAAGAATCACACAAACAAACCTGTTGGTCCAGCAAAAAAAAAAAACGGATACGACACAGCCCAGCCCCTCACATCAGAAATGTGTCATACTTCCTGGATGATTGTTTTTCCACCAGCCAATGGTGGAAAAATGTCTCATGATTACCAGAGTTATTCAAGTTTTGTATTTTTCATTAGTTTTATTTAATTTTTAAGTTTTGTTTTCAGTTAGTTTCCAAAGTTTGTTTGCTTGTGGTTGTTTTAGTTTTTGTGTAGTTTTAGTTTTTATTACTTTGAGTGTTTGATTTTTGACATTTTTTCTTAGTTTTTAATTTCATTTTTTTCTCACACATGCAGTATTAGTTTTTAGTTTAGATTTAGTTTATAATAACTTTAATGACCATCAAACACAAAAAAGATTTTACTCGGGGAAATTACAGCACATTAACATTAATGTGTCCTTGAGGGTTACACAGAAATTAGTACCTTTAGTCTGTTGCTTTACACAAGCTTGTCTGTCTTTCTTCTCCAGGGGACTTTGGTTTGGCCACTAAGATCGAGTTTGACGGTGAGAGGAAGAAGACCTTGTGTGGAACACCCAACTACATCGCACCGGAAGTGCTTTGCAAGAAAGGCCACAGCTACGAAGTGGACGTCTGGTCACTTGGATGTATATTGTAAGTCTGAGGACACTTTTCTTCCCAGGTTTCTCCTCTTCCACATGATCCAGCCCAGTCAGATCAACGTCCTCCCTGTCTGTTTTCTCTTAGGTACACTTTGTTGGTGGGTAAGCCCCCATTCGAGACCTCCTGTCTGAAGGAGACCTACAACCGCATCAAGAAAAACAACTACACTGTCCCCTGGGTAAGCTGGACTAATGAAGCACACAACATTCTTTCAAAATATAGTATGTCTTTGTCTTTTATCTTTTTTACTCATAATCTAAATTCACAACTCTCTCCGCAGCACATCAACCCAGCGGCAGCGACTCTCATCAAGCGGATGCTGCATGCTGATCCTGCCCAGAGGCCCACCATCGCCGAGCTGCAAACGGATGAGTTCTTCACATCTGGCTACGTCCCCTTACGTCTGCCTACGACTTGCCTTACTGTGCCCCCACGGTTCTCCATTGCCCCCTCCACAGCTGCGGAGCTCAACCAGAGACGCCCACTGACGGCAATTAACAACAAGGGTAATTAATGGTCCCAGCACTAAATGACTCACTAAAACTTACCATTACTCTGCAAATTATTAAAATAGTCCTGAAACATTTTTGTTGCCCGGTATATAGGAAGACAGTGGCTAAGTGTATCCAGAAAAATATTCTGGTGTCTAAAAGAGTATTAATAACGTGTTCTTCTCTTTTCCAGCGGGGACGGAAAAGGTGGACATGAAGGACATGAAGGACGAGCCTCTGCAAAGGTGGGAAGGGTTTGAAATGGAAGGCACTCACTTAATATGTCAAGTTTCAGCAAAAAACCTTATTTTGTCCCTCTGGACTTGTTGGGGTCACTTTAAGCTACTAAAAGTAATCAAGAAAGTAGTTTTCACTCTATGTTCTAGGGTAACTCCTGTTTTTCTGTTGGTCCATTATTGTGGGAGAGCACTGAGCCTGTTGGTGGCAAAAATAAGCAGATGGGCAACATTGTAGCTCATTTTGTGCTTCTGACAGCTGCAGCACTCTCCCTCAATACTGGACCAGTTTAAAAAAATATTACCATTAGTCACTTGGACACAAAAACAAGGGGAAATAGGGTCCAGGTTGAAAATTTTTTTTCCCCTTTGAGTAATAGTATTTGTCACTTATCCATGTCAAGTATCATCATGCTCTGTGGACGTGGAGTGGTGGCTTAAAGGGGTTTAACTAAACCAGTGACTCAGTATCTACTATACAGCTCTCTTGTTCACACCAGTTTGATCAGAAAATCAGTGGAATTAAATATGAATAGACTTTCTGGCAGTCATTAAATGCCAAATCGCATAAGTTAAACCAGTACTCATCAGATGGTGTTGGATACAATTGGAATTTTACAAAAAAAATCTAATGTGTGACCAAATTTAAATGCTTTTTGTGTGACATTATTCTACTAAGAGCTGCGTTTGTCTCTGGTTTAATGTTGTGACTTGTGTATTCTGTGTAGGGAGGTTGAGCCATCAGAAAACCACCTGAAAGACATGCTGCAGCAGCTCAACAGCATCATCGCTGCCAAGCCCTCTGAGAAGGCCGTCATCTGCCAAGGTGAGTGCGGACTTCTCAGTTTAAGTGACAAATCTGTTTGGTTTCTCTCTTGCACACTCGAGGTTTAGATAATCTTTGTACTTGTGTCATTGTTGCATTACAAAGAGGTTGTTCTGTTTTTCTATTTGCAGAAGAAGCAGAGGATCCTGCGTGTATTCCCATCTTCTGGATCAGCAAATGGGTCGACTACTCTGACAAATATGGATTAGGTAAGAGTTATTCCACATCTAGCGGCTAGGTGTGTACCTTTGTACAAGAATCATCTTTAAGTCATTTTGGTACTTAGGTCATAAAAATCATGCTGTAACAACTACAAAATGAAATAAAAATTGACCCATTAAACCACTGATGCAAATTGCATGTACTTTTTGCCAGTAGAGATGTAAAATAAGTACTTAAATTACATCCATAATGATCTTAAAAGATCTTAAAGTCTTAAATTGAAGTTGAAGCCTGCAGAAACCCTGTTGATAGTGCACAGAAATTAGTTATGCAAACTTTTAACCAATTTACTGCTACATACAAAAATGTTTTGCCATTGACCCAGGGGTTTGTAGGCACATCAGTTCAAGAAGTTTTAATTGATTTAATTTTTGTTTTAATTGTGACTGAAATTATTACAAATTTTCTTTCAAATGAACTAATCGTTGCAGCTATAATTCTTGATGTAAAAATAGTGGGGCTATTACATCATTTGTCCACCAGAGAGACCTGACAAGTTAAAAGTTTAGGCTGTCAAGTGTCCTCTTTAAGTACGCCTTGCCCAAACATCTTCAAATTAAATTTGATGTTTAATTTAAAGGATCCTGATCAACTTTTTGTAATGTGTATTTCAGGCTACCAGCTGTGTGACAACAGCGTGGGCGTGCTGTTCAACGACTACACGCGTCTGATCATGTACGCTGACGGCGACAGTCTGCAGTACATCGACAAGACGGCAGCTGAATCCTACCTCAGCGTCCGCTCATTCCCCACTGCTCTCAACAAGAAGGTCGGTAGTTCACGGTCGTAGGTCGTTCTGTAACCATCCACTTAGTTTTTTTAAAAAGGGACTTTATTTTATTTACATCATGGTGTGGATTCTTATGTACTTGTTGTCTTTTCCTCTTTTAGATCACGTTGCTGAAATATTTCCGCAATTACATGAGCGAGCATCTGCTGAAGGCTGGCGCCAACATTGCGCGGCGGGAAGGAGACGAGCTGGCGCGGCTGCCTTACCTCTCCCTCTGGTTCAGAACCAAAAGCGCCATCGTCCTGCACCTTACCAATGGCACTGTTCAGATCAACTTCTTCCAGGTTAGACACATCTGTCAGTGCCTTTTAAAGGTCTTATAGTAGCTGTGAAAGTTCTGATAATTTAAAGCAGGTTGAATGAGGCGGTGTTAGAGCTGCAACGATCAACCGATTAAGTTAATTTAGCCAAAGAGCTCTGATTCCAGCTCCTTGAATACGATTATTTTTTGGTTTCTTCTTTACTCCTTTACGACAGTAAACAGAATATTCTACCCCTGACCCATTCTGACATTTTATAGACCAAACGGCTACAGTAGATGGTGGTCGACACACCCCAAATTTGGAGAAGCAGAGAGAAGTACCAGCACCACAGAAAAGAAATGTACTGCTGTGGGCAGGGTCTGCATCAAAATGTATTTTAGCCACCTCAATCTAACAAAATCAATCAGTTCAATTTTACTTTTTATTTAGTGTAATTTCACTGCTTTACTTTGCAGTTAGACGGCCTTTTCTGACAGGAAACTGCTGCTATATAAGCCAAATATTCTAAGTACAGTGTAAACTTAAAATAATATTGATATTTTTAGGTGGGCATTTTGTAGGAGGCTAGAATACATTTTGCTGTTGACCCTGCCCACAGCAGTACATTGCTTAGTTTCCTTCAGTGAAACTCGAGCTGCTTCTCCAAACTGGAGGTGTGTTGACCACCATCTACTGTAGGTAATACACCAACTATGAATAAGTGCCTCATACAATCCCACTTTAAATAATCTGAACCACGCCTTTAGCTTCAATTTCCCTGTCTCATGCCACCCTGTGCACAAATCCTAAATCTGCATTTTTGTTTCCCTCCCCTCCGTCAGGACCACACCAAGCTCATCCTGTGTCCACTGATGGGCGCGGTGACCTACATCGACGAGAAGCGAGACTTCCGCACCTACAAGCTGTCCCTGCTGGAGGAGTTCGGCTGCAGTAAGGAGCTGGCCAGCCGCATTCGCTACGCCAAGCTCATGGTGGAGAAACTGCTGGACAGCAAGCCCACGTCCGCCGCGCATTAGACCACCTTACACACACAAACGCGTCTTTAATCACTCCGTCTTTAATCACTGGCCACTTCTTCCTGTCTGCCAGCCTCTGAGGATGGAACACACCTTTAATTCTCCTGTATTTAACTGAAGAGGGTCGCAGTGTAATGATTTTATGTCATTCTTTGTACATGAATGTTGAATTTCAGTCTTTCAGCCGCTGATTTTTATCCATTTTCCTGCTGTTAATAGAAACTATCTTTAACTTTCTTGATGAAGCTTTACTATTGATCGCTGACGGCACAGCAGACGAGTCGACCCTGTTTGATCAAATGAGTTTTAGGAGGAAAAGATGAAAAATGTACCCCGTGTTCAAATTCATCATGAAACGCTCCTCCAAGAGTCTCCGCTTGTTTGCATTCGTTCATGCGTCGGTCACGATTTTTAAACCTGGACAGAGGTGTTGTGGGGGTTGAGACTCAGACTGGCTGTGGACAGAAAGAAGCTTCTCTGGTCTGCTTCTCTAGTTTGTCTGTTTTTATCCGTGTTGTATGTAGAGAAATGGACCATGTTAATATGTCTTCATCATGTACATTCTTCCTGTAGTTACTCTTTCTACTTTTTAAGTCTATTTTAGATGTCTCTTGTCTGTTTCAACAAGATGTACAGACTTGTACATACTGCTGAATATGCATACATGTTGTAAAGATGGTTTAATTTTACTCAAGTTCAAATAAAGAGTCCCTTGAGCAAGACAAATTACTGTGGTTTAACGTTTCGGTCAAGTTTGCTGCTCATAAGATGGTTGCAGTTGCTGACTTTTGTCTTCACAAAAGACCAACAGGTTTGAAAGTTAATTCTTGGTCTATGAAACTGTGCTAGGAAGTGTTCAAAAATGGACAAACTCATGAAATCTCAAGATTCACGTTTTTCATAAAGCTTCATGTTCAACTGTGTGTTGTGCATGGCTAAATACCATTATTTAGAGGAACTAACCATTTAATTATGTAGTAAACTTAGGAACCTTGGCAGGCAGTATTTTCCTTCAGAAAAGAAGAGACTTGGAAAAAGAAAATGGAGGCATTCACACACAGACATCTAGAGTTTCTGCATTTTGTATCAGCCACAGACGTCTGCCTTCTCTCCAAAATAATGGAACTAGATGGCTCAGCTTGCAATGGTCAAAGCACCAATAAATAAATAAATTAGACAAACAAACAAAAAAAGGGAATATGTTCCTACATATCAGTGTAGGAAGCCAAGCGCCATCTAGATCCATTATAGTTGAGAGAAGGCAGAAATCTCTACGGCTGATATCTCCAAAACATAATAGATAATATTTCTTGCATGTTGTCTTTCACTTGTCTCCACCATTTGTCACAAACCCTAGATAAATGATCTTAGACGTTGATGGAGAGGAGGAGGGGGAGATTATTGCTTTGTGTAAATTAAATAAAGCTAAGTGGAACTGACACCAGTCTGTCAAAGAGCTGAACAAGAGTTAATCAGCATCTTTTGGTGCCTCCTGGTGGACACAAATAGACATTACATCTTAAATTACAGTGTTTTATAAATGATTACAGCTGGTTACTCAGTTCTGTTTGTTCACTTTTTATTCAGTTACTTTTACTTTACTCATATAACTTTTATTCAGATAGTTAAAGTTACCAAAACACTTCATGCATGTCTCAGGATTTTAACTATAAAAACTGTAGTCTTCAAGTATATGTATTTCATCAGTCATAAACCTTCCACTAACTGGAAGCATTATATGTGTACATGTAATATGCTTTATTTATTTATTTTTTCATTGCACAAACAACATTCAGCCATAGACTGCTGCTATGCTCTGTGAAGAGTTTTGAAAAATGAGCTCAGTACTGAGAATAGTAGTAAATGATTGTAAAAACAAAAAACTGTAACTCTGTGGTGTATTTAGGTGATGCTCTTACATGTTTGACATATTACAAAGATTCACCTCCTTGCTCAGATCAGTTTTGGCAGGAGAAGTAGTTTGTTGCACTCACACATCAGGTTTGTGCAGACCTACATCATGTGTTCATGCTTTGTACTTAAGAGTGGGAGATAATCCAACATAGCAAACCTGCATTTAGTCATCTGTAGTTAACTGGAAGGGATTGTTTACTGTTTTGACAAATCAGAAAAAATGTTTCCTAATTGTCTTAAATGAAAATTCAGTACTCTGCTATTCTTTGATTCTACCCTCGGCATTAAAACAACCCCATGTTTGGAATGGTCGTAGCAAAAAGGTTTATCCTGAAGGTTTGGAAATCAGTTTCCCTCCTTCTTGCTGCAGCTAAATTACATGGTCTCCAGACTGTCCTGAAGAGGTTTGGTTTACATATTTCATAAGATCTGGGAGCCTTTGTTGATCATATTTGGAGTGAGATGCATCAACCTGGGAACTAACTGTATCAGACTACTGTGCTTTCGGTTTTCTGGCCTTCTTCGACCTCGATCCACTTGTGGACATTTCAGTCTTTGTGCAGATTGACACACATGTCCATCTTTTCTGTGTGCTGGCAGTGTGTTCATTTCATCTCGCTCTATGTTGTTAAGTCTATTTTTTTCATTTTTGTTCTGTGTTGCGGAAAGTGATATACAAATAGACAAAAAAATAAAACAGAATTCATAAATGTTTAATGTAAATCATTAAAACAAACTCTGGCAACACTTCTTTTTCTTGAAATATATAAGAAATGCACACAACACATTAAAGGAAGCACAGCAAAGAACAGTCAAAACAGCGGCAGTAGTAAAACACAAAGCTGGTGTTCAGTGGTCTTTAAAAG
>JAJHUR010107359.1:0-18569 GCA_027495735.1 Lutjanus campechanus
TTTCAGATTCTGGGTAGAACCTTTGCCATTCAGGAAGAACCCTTTTGGAACCGTTTTTTGTAAGAGTGTACATTTAATGAGGTAGGAAAGCAGCCAGAGAGACAAACAAAAAACAATCTTTTAAAAAAAGCAAACAAAACAAAACAATATATAATTGTAACATGGTGAACAAGATTTTACCAACAACACAAAATGACACATGGAACAACTGACAGGGAGAACGCCTGTCCAACGGAACTGTCTTTGACAGCCAAAACAAACTCTGAAAAAAACAATAACCAAGCTGAGCCAAGACCAGATTGTATCTTTAACAACGGAGCGAAAGGAGGGGTCTGAGATTATTTCAAATGATCCTGACCCCTGAGCTGTCACAGTCACAGATAAGTTTTATAAAAATTGAAATAATGGCAGAGAGTACAGAGTTGCACTGAGGGACAGGGAGTGGATGGCGAGAGTGGTGACTGGCTGTTTGCTAGCTGGGACGAAAGAGTGAGGGATGTGCAGCTGAAATAAAAACACCCAGACACATATGCCAGTTGCAGTGAGGTGTCAAAAATGCACATAATTAAAGCAAACTCACCCTGCACACACAATGCTGTAGCTTTAATGACGCTGCCAAGGTTGCAGTTGCAACCCCTGCTGGAGCCACCCTCGCTGAAAACAGGCCCTGGTGGAATTTCTTTGGATAAAAGCATACACAAAATTATGTGTGCCAAATTGTGTACATACACAAAAAAAAAAACATTAGGGCCAAATTGGAGCTGATGGACCATGCATGTCTCTGCTGACCTGCTAAGAGGTCATTGCTTTGATTATGGTTTGGCCGTCTCTTTCTCGACCACACACACACACACACTCGGGCAGAAAAAGTTTGTGTTTTGGGCCAGAGTTGCAAGAAAATTGGCTTTTTGATTTTGTTTCCCATGGCTGTGAAACCAGTGTGAGACCAGACACTTCTGAAGCTTCTCTGTTGTCGGATGATGTTGTGCTGAAATGAGCTGGAACATTGGACTACTCCGTGTGTGTGTGTGTGTGTGTGTGCCATGCATTCTACATCTCTGTCCTGATCCAGCCCTCATCCCTTTCCCTCCCTGCCTTCGTTTTTTATTCTCACACATTTCAAAGCTGCATCCCTCTGCCATGCTTGTATCTGACCAAAGAGAAAGACCAGCTCTAACGGGCTGACACATCCTCCGGTGTGTCACTTTGTCCGGAAAGCAGCCATTATGCCTCCAGACTAATAATTCATTTTGAGTTAAACAGAGGGTGTTTAAAGATTTTTTATAGGCAAAATGACACCAGGACAATGGCGCCATGTTTAGCCTCATTAATTACAATGTTTATGTGGAGCAGGGCACTTGGGCAGTAGGACCGGACATTATCTTTGTTATTTACAGCCAAGAAACCTTTTTGTGAGTAATTATATGAGGGTATTTCTGTTTAGTCAGCTGTCTCCCGGCAAAACTGGTCTACAGCGATAGCAACACAACCCAGTGGTCCTTTTTTTAGTACACTCAACAAACTTTTGTGTTTGCTCCCACTTATCATGTGTTGAAGTAAAAGATGTAAGACTTCTCGTATGCGCACAAAAGATGTATTTCTGTTAAATTTAGTTCACAGAGTTGTTAAAAATCCTTGTTAGTGAGCACTTTGCCAAGATACTCCATCCACCTGACAGGTGTGGCATATAGAGATGCAAATTAAACAGCAGGATTATTGTACAAGTGTGTCTTGGACTGGTTAGAAGTAAAGGACGCTCTAAAATGTGCGGTTGTGTTTTGAAAAAAGACATTTATTAAGCACTAAACTGTGGCTATTTCAAAGGCCAGGAGGGCAAAGTCATGACCCGCCCTACTCTGCCACGGTTTGACGAGGAGTTGTTCCCTTCGTTGATTGGGCTGATTAGGTTGAGACATGAGGAGTGATTGGTTAGGGTTAAGATAAGAATATCAGGGTGCAATCAGAGGCAGAGTAGGATACGTCATGACTTTGCCCTCCTAGGAAAAAAACATTGGTATCTGTACCATAGCTATTAATAGCTATGGTTGAGTGCCTAAAAATGGTCTTTTTTTAAATGATAAAAGTGCACATTTCAGAGTGGCCAAAAGTGTTAAATTTACCTTATATGTATTTATTGTTCTTAAATGCACCAGAGAGTTGATTGTTGATTCTCATTCCCAAGATGTCAAATACTGATGTTTTAGGATGGCAAAGCATCTAGAGCACAGCAAAATAATGGGAAAATAAAGAGGGCAAGGCTACTACACACTTCTGGTGGGTCATGGGTCGGGTGAGCAGATGCCCATTTTATATGGGACAGTAAAGCATTTTTATCCCTTGTCCCACGTCTCACATATTGAGACCAAATCCCACATTTTGATTGGCTTTAGCTTCAAAAGTCTACGGGACAGACACTTGACCTGTCTTTGCTCCCCTATGCTCTACTCTGCCTCTGATTGGCTAGTGCTTGTTGCCTTTGTTGGTTGGATTGGTAAAGTATAGACAAGAGGAGTGATTGGTCAGAGTGAGGATAAGAATATTAGAGTAAATCAGTCAGAGACAGAATAGCGAGGGTCATGATTTTGCCCTCCTTGGGTAAAAAAATGCTATCTGTAGCCCTATGTGAAATAATCAGTGCCTAATAAATGTCTGTTTTAAAGGTAAAACTGCACATCTTAGTGTGGCCAAAAGTGCTGTGTTTAGTATATTTGTTGTTCATAAACACCAGACAGATAGTTGATTGTTGAGTCTCATTCCCAGGATGTCAAATACCAACGTTTTGGGTTGGTAAAGCGCCTACAGCAGAGCAAAATGATGAGAAAATTAGAATGGTGGAGGATGAAGTCTCGGTGGATTCAGGCGCCGCCACACACTACTGGTGGGTTGGGGGTAGGGTGACCAGATGTCCCACTTTATGTGGGATTGCGTAACATTTCTATCCCTCGTCCTACGTCCCACATCTTGAGACCGTGTTCCACATGGTTGATTGATCGTCTCTAGTTTTTAAAAGTCAAACCACTGCAGGACAGACGGTTTATCTGCTACTGTCGTTGCCACCCTGCGCCCAATGGGGGAAATTGCGAGTCACCACAAATTCACAAGCTATGCACATTAGGTGGAATATGATGGGAACTACCACAAAGAAAAGGAAATGCATCTACAACAAAGACTTTTTAATATCACAATATTAGACCACTACAGACATGTTCTTTGTCCCACATTTGGTTTGTTGCGATCTGGTCACTCAGTCATGGGTGATGTTTGAGAGGAATTATTTCTGTATGAGTCTGTCCAAAATCCTGCATAGTTTCCTTTTAAATTTAAAAATCCTGCTCGTTTGAATAAAAAAGTAGCTCCGTGTGCCGTCTCATGTACAGATTGTTTAAGCAGAACCTCTTTCATGGGGCCATGTTTATTAATATCGGGCATTATGAAGTCCTGTCTCCCAGTGCAAGGAAAAAAAAAATTGTGTCCAGATTGTGGACTTTCATCACCAGAAGGAGATGCTCTGTTGACAGTGACTGATGATGAGGATTCGTACAATGAATGCAAAAATGTTTGGTGCCGCCTTGCATGCTCAGGCGCTCTTCAGAATTAGCTCGGCACTTCAGTGATCCCAGGGACTAGCAGAGAAAATGATTTTCATTACAGCCATCTCACCCATGCTAATTAAGCCAATAACTTGGATGATTACGGCCTTTTGGCTGCACGCTGCTGAGCCGTGCACATTATGAACCTTTAAGTAAGCCTGTCCCTTCAGTAAAGGTGTCTCACGGAGGCTCGGCATGCTGCTTTCGGCCATCACACTTAATAAACACTCCTAATCATGCAAACATTAGCGATCGGAGCAGGGCGTAATTTGTGTAACACAAGGTAATATTTGGTGTCAGACACTTAACATTAATATCGCTGATAATAAATGGGGGCATAAAAGAAAAGGTTCCCTGCTGACTTAAACTTGTACTGGAACTGAACTAGTAATCTTCATCATGATTAGCACAGCTTTCCTTTTCATCAGAGAAAATCCCTATGACTCATCTTCAAATTTATTAAAAGAAAAGGAAAAAAAAACAAAAAAAACATGGCAAGTCTCCATGATCTAAGTTTGTTCCATCTAGAAGAGGGGATGCTCACTGTGGAATTTAACCCAGATGCAATGCATGCTGGGGAAGTGATCCCAATATGTAAATAAAAAGCTGTGAATTTTTCTTTGTTCTGTGCCCCCTGTCTGTGCTAATGCAAATGGGGCTGCAAATTTAGTATCCATCTACATAGATAGAGAGAGCATTACTTATACCCGATCCATTATGTTTTCTACCGTCTTTGCATAAAGCTTTAACTGCTGCTGCTTTAATATCGGCACGGCAGTGTTGTTTACAGTCAGTCAGTCAGCGTGCATTATAATAACAGGATAAAACTGATAAAAGCTCACAAAAATGCACATTCCAGTGAGGAATTATAAATAAGGGCAATCATAGATATATTTTTATATTAGCTGCTGCATTTATTTCAAAAAAAAAAAAAAGAATCCTTGTTACAATGTGTGCTGGGGCTGCTGATGAGAGAAGGTGAAACATGTGGTTGCTAAACGAGTTTCAGTTTTTCCATCTGTGTCAGTGAAACAGCATGACAGGCTGTAAACTTTAAAAACCGAGTCTCTAAATCACCACAAACCACAAGACTGAGTGCGATGGAGGTGGAGAAGAGCAATGGAAACGAAGCGCAGGTGACCCGCTGTCAGCCACTTCACCCAAGCGCACAGCGGAGCGTGCAGGGCCGGTGACGCTTGTTTTTGCCACACCGACAAGCACAGATTGTTGTTCTCAGTGTTGGACAACATTATGGAAAGGATCGCGACAGTGAGAGACATTTTTTAAGAAGACTATGATGCATTTTGTTAAACCAGGAACAGCTATTTTATTGCTCCCAGCACCAGGTGCCCACGGTAGAGAAGCTCTGTGGTGCGCTAGGAATTTTATACGTGAACTATAGGAGGACGCACACTTTTACTTTGTCTGACTGTGTTAAAATCTGATGTTTTCACATCACGTCTTACTGGTAAAACATACTCATGTGGGCTGATATGGGAATTTAGTGTGGCTTAAAAAAAAGAACAAATTGTCAAATATTCATATGAAACGGCTTATTCGATTGAAAAAAAAAATCTTAGTAATGGACAGCCCTAGATGCGTCTTGGCATGTTGAATGAAACATCCACCAGTTAAAGTCTACTAACTACTGTAATTTTGCAGGCCGGTTTGCAATTCAAGACAGTTTGTGGCAGCGAAGAGCTTAACTCGTCTGGAAATGTCAAAGTTGCACAGCTGTAATGCTGAATGGTGTGGCGTCTTCAATGCTACTGCTTACATTACCCTGCCTGTTCCCTGTCTTGTAAACCACAGCCACTAGAGCGAGTCTCTTTATGTTGTATCTCCATCTCCCTCCTGGCTCAGCCGTCAGTCAAACATGTACACCAGCCTGAGCCCTTTGGAGGCTTGGCGGCTAAAGGGACATTTCTATATATATATATATCTTTTGAGATGTTCATGTTTTTCTTCCAATAAATTCTCACTGGTCTAATTTTCAGTCTCAGTAAGGGTTTTATAACTCTGGTTATACGAGTTCCTTGTAAAGCTTCACAATAATGCGCTTTTATAGTCCAGCTTATCTTCTCTGTCTCCCTTTCTCTACATATTGATACATCTGTGTTTGTATTTGCCTTTGTGTGCATGTGTGTGTTTGGAAGTTGTGTGATGAATGTCCCTGTTAAGGACAGCAAATCACTCCTTCCCTCCCCTCGGTCCCTCCGACGTTCTGTTCTTTTCTCTGGTGCTGTGCCAGTAGCCCTCTCAGCACTCAATCAATTCACAGGTGTATGTGTGTGTGTGTGTGTGTGTGTGTGCCTGCGTATAAGTGTTGCTGGTCTTTAGCAGCCCTCTCTTGGTTTTCATTCTTTTTGTTAATCACATCTACCTAATTGTAGCTGCTGCGGACACCGACATATACAAACACGGTCTGACTGAAACGCATGCAAGGACACAGCATATAATTATGAAAATGCACTGAGTCATGAATGCACACTGATGGAGGCATATTTGTTTTCATTAACATAACATGAACATGAAAGGGCCTCATATTAAACACAGTCATAACAGATGCACACTGAGGCAAACACCAAAACACATTTTTTTTTCTGTTAGATCATATTTATCAGCTTTTTACAAACCTCCACAGTGATTTAGAGGTGCAGCAACTGATAAATGTGCTCATCAAGATAGCACTTCCTAGACTTGTTGTACTTAGCAGTAGAACCCGCTGCAATTTGCTATGTTTTGAACTGGAAGAGTGTAAGCATTAAATAATATCACAGGGTGAAATTGTCCAATTTTGTATCTCAGGATGCAATCTCCAGAGGGTCTCGCAAACACTGTTATCTTTTTTTGCGCCAATTTGGTGTCGTCCCATATGTTTTGTTTACTTGGACATCACAGATGCACAGTGAGACATCGGAGCAAAAAGGTCGGGGCTTCAGCTCGGCTCTTTTTTTGCCTGTGGCGTTTGTGTGTTCTGTGTGTTTTCTGCCATAATTCAAAGACGTCCAGCTCAGCTGCAAAAGCAGCTTTGAAGTAACCACGACTGATAAGAAGAAAAGTTCTTCTTTTTCAATAGGAATCTCAAATTTTTGTTTCAAGTCTCTGTAAAGGAAAAGGAGTTTTTCTTCTAAACACATTAGACATGTTAGAAAACAGTTGCTGAAAATATGTGAAAGACTGAGAACTATGTCGTACTGAACTGTGGAGTTGGACATTGAACTGTTCACAGTTTCTGTGTTCAGGATTTTATGAGCAGACCTGAAGCATAACTTGGACACGTGTCGGAGCCATTGTACCCCAACACTATATAAGCCCCACGAACCGAATCATGCACAGCACCACCTTCACCTCATTCTCCCCAACAGTCAGTTACGAGCGTACCTTCAGCGACTCTTAGTCCAAATGAGCTCCCTTCAGTTCCAACAACCTGGTACAGAAGAAAAAAAAATACCATTCTGTCACCGTCCTCTGGCTCTGGTGGCTCAAACATGTCTGGACATGTCTATTAAAGTTGCTAGACGGAGTGTTTGTGTTTCAGATGGCGGGTAACTAAGAACAAAAACTCTACTTAAGTAGATTTTTCAAATATCTCTACTTGAGTGTTCCTTTTTCTGACAACTTTTTACTTTTACTCCCTACATTTGAACACGACTGTCTGTACTTTCTACTCCTTACGTTTTAAAAATGGGCGTGTTATTTTAGTTTTAATGCAAGATGAAAACGTAAAAAGGGGTAATGAGACAAAAACGGCATAAGACGTAACAAAACGAAAGTGATGTAACAAGACAAAAACAACATGAACGGTGTAACAAGATGAATGTGATGTAACAAGACATAAGAGACGTAACAAGACAAATCGATATAACAAGATGCAAATGACGCAGCAATACACAACATGATGAAAACAACCCAAAAGATGCAAAAGAAGAAATCAGTGTAATAATGCATAACAAGACCAAAATGAAACTGAAGTTGTTACAAGACGAACTTGATGCAAAAGACGTAATAAGACAAAAGTATCATAACTATACATAACTGGACAAAAATGATGTGGAAGACATAACAAGATGAAAACAACGTAACGAGACGAAAATAACGCAGCAAGACGAAAACTACAGAAAAGTTTTAACAAGACGAGAATGACATGATGTCACAAGGCGTAACAAGTCAAAAATAAGATAAAAGATGTAAAAGGACATGGTACAGTAATCAATAATTTGAGTACATTTCAGGGCCTGTACTTTTTCACTTTTATTGAGTAACGACGTTGAATCAATACTTTAACTTTTTTTTTGCAAAATATAAAGTATCTGTACCTCTAATTGAGTACAGAATGTGTGTACTTTTACCATCTCTGTAGGTCATAGTGGTGTTTGACAGAGACATTGGGGCGGGCAAGCCCCCAGTGTTTCATTCAGCGTTAATCATTCAGATTGTGGCTACGTTTCAGTGGTGTGAAAAACTCAGAACACACATTTATTGTTGCTTTCCACCATCTTCAAGTTTTTTTTGTAGTCTCAACTCTTCAAATGTGATAGCGTGACAGCTACCTGCCGGATTTTTCATTTGTGATTAAAGTTGTAACATTTGGTTTTTCTGTGGAACATGAACTCACTAAAGTGGATGCCTCTGAACGTAACTAACCATGAATCACAAAATTCTTTTGACTAAATACTTCAGTCATATTTGATGACCTCAGGCTGAAAAGCTTGATGATTTCTAAACAGTTTTTTTTTGTTCCTGTCAAGTCATTCTGACAGTTATCCCCAAGTGATCTGAGGGCAGCATCAGTCTGCTGGAGGAAGCCACATAGATGCACTCGACAGTGACATAATCTGTCTTAAATTCAGTTATTCTTGGCTTAACTTGGAATACATAGCTATCTGTAGTTATCATATAGTATGGTAAGCAGTGCTGTCCATATTTGTATGCTTACATCATTGTGTGTGGGCAAAACAGCTTATTTCTCAATATGGCAACACAATAAATTAAATTTGATTTAATAAAACATATTAAACCATTGCTCCTGTTGTGATAAATATTGCTCATAGAAGTGTGTTTAGACAAAAACTGGTTACCGTAAGGACACGGGAAGCTGCTATATTCATCCACATGGCACACTGGGAACACGTAATTACCCCAATTCCACCAGTGCTACTCCAAAGGTCTTTAAAATTGTAGGGTTGCTGCATCCTTAATCACACGTGGACCAATGTGTTTCAATAATTAATCTCCTAAACATTTTATAATGCAAGTAAAAAACATCGGTGGGAATAAGAAACGTGGCTGCTTCGTCGGGTTCATGAGTTCACTCCAGTGTTTTTTACTTGCCTTTAACGCTTTAAAAGGACACAGATTTTAATTAAAAGGTGATGATCTCTGAGTTATTAAGAGGGCTTCAAGCAGGCTGCTGAGCGGGTGTTTGGTCTGCACTGCAATGAGCTGCACATGAGAGAACATCCACTGAACAGTGTATTGACTCTGTACCTGCTATGGTTTGGGGTTTTTGTTGGTCATTTCCCGTCTTATTTTGTAGTTCTTTCCCTCCCTCTTTTTTGTTACTTTACATCTTTGTCCTTTTCCCGCCCTTTTTGATTTTTTTCACCTGTGCCTTATTAGTTCCTTCCCCAGTGTTTTGGACTTCTGTTCCGTTTTTGTGGACTTTCAATTTGCTTTTATGGACTTTGTGTTCCCCATTTGCCATCTTTGGAACCTCTGGTTTTGAAAGTCTGAACATTCCATTCGTTATTAAAACATTTGAACTGCTCCTGCTTAGCTTTTGTCTGCATTTTTGGGTCCATCATCTGTTTTGTTACCTTGCTTGACACACAATTACGAAAATACCACTGTTTCCCAACCTCCGAGGAGATATACAGCGCCTTGACTCTCAGCCGGATGTCCTTGTGGCGCATTAGAAAAGTTAAAAGAGCTAGAACAGAACTAAATGTCTAAAAAACACTGAATTTGTCAAAAAAAAACAAGAATCCTAGTAACTCGAACTCTTTTAGTTTTAAAATAAACTAAGATAATCATCTTCAATTGACATAATTTACTGTCCCTCTTTAGATAAACCTCATTCTTTGAGTTTTAGAAACAAAAAAATCACAGTGAGTTGTGAGCCTAATTGAAAATATTAAAATATTAACCATCGTTCACTTTCACTTTAATGAATTTACGCTGGAGAGAAGAGATAAAGGCGTTTGAAGTCGTTGAAGTCTCTGTCTTCAGAGACAGTACTTTTGTAGCTTCTAAATGAATCTCTGTGGTTTGAAGTTTTGCTTCTCTCCTGTGTCGCCGTTTGTAGTTTCACATTTGTGCTTCTTTTTTTTTACTGTTTCATGTTTGCTTTCAGTCACATAGGAGTCGTAAATAATGCAAAGTGTGGTAAACACTGAACAATATTTTGCACACTTACATATTTAGCACACTTTTAGGACACTTTACACTATTTAGCACACTTCACATTGTTTAGAACACTTCTAGCACACTTTACATTTTTAAGGACACTTGACACTATTTTGCAAACTTCATATTGTTTAGTCATCCTGCTGATAAAAACCCAACATTTCCTGTTTTTGCTGCAAAAATAACAAGGGTAGAATTCATAGGAACAGAAGTGTTTATTCGCTGCTTGACTCAAGCCGAGCTCGACTTCAGTTAAAACACACCTTCAAACTTTGTAATGGAGATGCAAATCCAAATCTGGCAGGTGTATAGAAAAGCGGTAATGGTGTTGTAGACGCCGAATGTGTGTAGCATTCACGCTCATATTGCAGCCTGCATTATTCCTGCCATCAGTGGCAGAGTGACCTGGTATACGCTTTGGTTTTCTAGTTGACTCATTTCCGTTTAACTCTGGTGTTGTGGCTTTTCATCCCAGTACATCACAGCTTACGATTTCCATACTTCCAGCCCCTCTCCCCAGTAGGATCAGACCATCTGTGGTGGTTAATGTGAGGGTCGGATGCAGTTGTGCCCTCCTGCAAGGGGGCTACATCATCTGAGGGCTGACACAAGTTATCTGCTTGTTGCTTTGATTAGGTCTCTCAGTTAGAGGTAACAGGAAAAACCCAGTGGAACCTTTCTTCCCAGCGCAGGTTCAGCATCTTGTTCCCTCTTAGATTGGCGCAGGTTTCACTTTGTCCCCTATGTGCCCCACATGGTGGCGGGTATTGATAAATTGATCAGACTCACAATTTCCCCTGTTAGTGGAGGTGCAGACTTTACTGATTTCCACCTCTGGCTTCGTGCTCATTTGCAGCTTAGCTATCTTTCTCGGTAAAATAGTTCCCAGTGTGTTCCTTTTTGTTTGAGAAAGTTCACTCTCATAATTGAAGGCCATTTCTTTTATGGACAAGGGATTTGTAGTCCCCATTTAAATCAGGTCAAAGCTGTAAGGATTCTTTTCTATTACCAAGCTATGGTTTCTCAGAAGATGTTCCTTTCAAAACGCCTGACTTGAACAGATTTATCTCTTCTCTGCTCAATAACCTTTTTAAATGAGGTGAGGAGTTTTATTGTAAACTAAATAATATTCAGTACATTCTGTGTTTCTCGTCAAAACTAATCAAATTAGTTTGAAGCTTTACAGTCATGCTGATTACATATGTCCTTACAGTATAATGAATGTTTGTGTATATAATGTACAGCCTGTCCTCACCAGAAAAATGAATGTCTGAGTCAGCCATTCCCAATTTAAGAATGCCACGGTTGAATCTGAAATCTGAAAATCATAGCTCTAAAGAGATATAAGATACATCTAATTTAAATCCCATGACTTTGTTTCATTAGTCCTGATTACTTACATAAAATTAGTCAAACATTTTATGATCATTTCAAACTCACAAAATTGAATCCTCTCACGACCCACCTGTTGCACTTTCGAGGCCCACCAGTGGTCCACCAGTCCGCACTTTGGGAATCACTGGTTCAGGTCAAACATATGCAAGCAGCTTATTCCGAATCATATTTCCCTTTATGGTTAGGCAGCAAACACTAGTGGGTGTAGTAAATGCAATGGGAGACATATAAAGAGTGGGTGGGGTGGATGGATGGTTCAAAAAGCTTTTACCCAGGAGACCGGACCACAAGTCCTTTGTGAAAAGTCAGTGTGGAGTTATTTAAAGTTTTAGGTTAGTTAAGTTTCTCCATCACATGACATGCGTAACATACCCTAATACCCATACCCATACCCATACCCATACCCTAACTCAACCCTAACCCAAACCCTTTTTACCACAACCATGATGTTTTCCTAAACCTACCCAAGAAGCTTTGTTGCCTAAACCTATCCAAACTGCAAAAGTTTTACATCGTAAACCACATGTGAAATGTCACATACGTTGTTATGTAACATACTGAAGGCAACCCTGTCACTACTGGTACTCTGCACTGGTAATCAGGCTTGGACTGAGAAACAAAATTTGGTCCTGGCATTTTTCATCTAGACCAAAATATTTAACAATTCACTCGCAACTTCCATGAAGGAAAGTGCCTTCAGTCCTAAATTCATTTATAATCCTCCTGGACAGGTGTCATGCCAGAAAGTGTCCATCTGCCAGTTTTTGTATTGACCAGTTTCTATATGTCTTTATCTAGATCAAACAGTCATGACTTGCTTATTAGAGATGCACTGATTCCAATTTTCCTGGCCGATTCAGAATTTTTGTAAGGGTCTGACCTGCTGATTTTTGCCCGATTCTGCGTTGTTGTGGATGTGAAGTTATAGCCAGTGACTGCTGCGTGCATGACGTGACCATCGTGCAGAGCATGTGCGTGAACATGACTAGCACAGTAGTAGTGCTATTTGCGGTTTGCAGCATCAGCCTTGAGACTTATTTTCTTTCTCTCTACGACCTGAGCGCTCCAGCCGTTTGCGTTCCCGGTTCTTTAACCATTGAATTTGTGTTTTTCCACTCGAACTCTGCTCTTTCTGTCTTGATTTCATTCAATCATTTCCTGCTTCACCTCTGATATGGAGGGACCAATCCACTTGAAGGGGCGTAGGGGAGGTGGCAACGGTTGACACGACTGCCTGCACGACCCTGTAACACCCCAATCAGATGGACTTCATATTCTTTATTTATTTTCTTTTTCTTTTTTCTGGTAGTGGCCTTGCGGCTCACAGGGTGGACTGGCACATCTGGCATTTACCAGAATTGCCAGATTACCAGTCCAAGCCTGCCAGTAATATATGTCGTTTTGGAAGTCATTGGCAATCCACCTATTCTGTAGTGTAGGTGTGAGGATGTGTTGCGAGGTATATTTCCTGCAGTGTAGCTTTTACAAAGAATGATGATGATTGCTTCTTGGGAATGCTCATACTTTTCTTTTGCTTCTGCGCTATGTCCACCAGGAGTTTGTGTGGTTCACATTTGTACATCTGTGTCAGCGCGTGTGAATTTATTTATGTAGTACACGTGCTCCATCATAAGATTATTGATGATGAGAAGGAAGGTGAGAGGATGGCTCAGAGGAGAATTTTGGATGGATTAAGCTTGATGGAGTAAAAAGGGACTGGAGAGCAAGAAGGGAAAAAAAAGATCAACAAAGATCGGTTGGAGGGATGGAGGGCACAAAGGTAGTAAGGAGGCAAAAATAACAAATTCAGGATGTAGTTTGTGTTTGTGTGTGTGTGTCTGTGTGTTCTCTTGCAAGGGCACCAGATGCTCAGATGATGAATGGGTTGCTATCACAGCACAGGCAGTGTAGTGACACTGAAGACCTTAGATCACATGGCAGTCACGCACGCACACACACACACACACACATGCACGCACGCCGTTTGTGCCCCGGCAGTGCCGGAGTAGAGCCGAAGTTAGTACTCATCTTTCATCTTGCGGGTCTGTTTTTCAATCCTTAGTCTTCTTTTTTTTGTTGTCTTTTCTCCATTTTGTTTTCTCTTCCAGCTCTTTAGCTCTCTGTTCTTGTCTCCTCTCCTTCAGTCCTTTCCACTTGACTTCTTCCCGTTCTTGCCCGCTCTGTCTTCATCTCCATACTCCTTTTCTGTGCTCCCCTTTTTAGTTCATCCCCTACCTGCCACTTAACTTCTCCCCTTCTTCATCCTTTGTTTCTCTGTCACTCTCCAGCATGTCACAGCTTCCTTTTGCCCTCTTCCTTTTCTTCTCGCCTCGCGTCTCCTTCCCTCCCTGCCTTTCCTTTTCATCCTCAGCCTTTCCCGTCTTTTCTCTTCCTCCTTCTCTGTTTCTCCTCTCAGCTGGGGACCAGTTTAATTAAAAGAGAACTGACAATAAAGCCCTGCCAGACACGACGCTCACGCACACACAAATTTACCTCCCGCGGTACACACGTACGATGCACCAAAACACACACACACACACACACACGGATGCACAAATACACCCTCGCACATACTCCGAGCTTGTGTGTCTGGTCAATGGCTGGCACAAAGAAAGCGTCTTCACACACAGACCACACAGTCTCACAGTGGGAGGCAGAGGGAGAACAAAACCATGTCAGGGGTCGGTTTTTATTTTGGTCAAATCCCAACATGCCTCCGTGGCCACAAGAGAAAGAGTGAAAAAAGGGCAAAAAAAAAAAAGATTAGAATTCAGCAGCCATTCGTTGGGATCAGCATTTCTCCGACTCTTTTGATACTCAAAGGGCAGCATGGGGATTCACACTGTGTTTGTGTATCTGTACGTATCTGTATGTATTATGCATGTATGCGAGGCAGAAAGAATGTGTTTTTCTATGTATGTGAGAAAGAAGCGGAATGTGGAGAGAGATTCTGCTGTTTGGCGATGTCAAAGAGCGAGACGTAGACGGATGATAAAGAGCCGAGGAGGAGAGAAGAAAAAAAAGAGGGGGAAGAATGTGAAGTAACTCAGGAATGTTTGAACGCTTTCAAAGTAATTCTTGACCCGTATTAACCCTAACCTTCATCTCTCTCCAACTCTGAATTCAAACACTAGAAGCAAAAAGAAATCCACAAACAAAGATGAGGACTTTTTTCATTTTTTCATCTACTGCTAGACTGTAGTTCGAGCGGCTGTATGTCTTCACAATCATATTATAGTGTAAAATTCTGCTAAACAAAAGCGCTGTGTGATGATTCAATATTCAAGGTTATTGACTTTTGGCAAATTATCACACAAATAAGTTGATATGATCTTATTATGTGTGGACGTGTTTCGGCTTTTGACGAAATAAATGAAGTGATTATGGCTGTATTTTGTGAGTACTTTCAAGTGACACCCGTGGGCTTATATTATGCTTGATTTTGATATTTGAAATTGCAAATGTGGTGTGAAATGAATCACTTCCAGTGCACTGGCTCAGTTTTGAACAGAATTCAATGGATTAATGCAGGACAGATGCCACCGAACAAACATGGCCATTTACGGCACTCCGTCACACAAAGGATTAACATTTTATTAATGAACAGCAACAGCAGTACGAGCTTGATGTGGATAATGTGTTTTAAAGTCTGTGTGAAGTGACAATAAATGTGTGTTCTGAGTTTCTCACATCACAGAAACGTGCGTTATAAACAACCCAGCCAAATGTGAATGATAAAAATATCACTGAGTTTATAAATTAGGTCTTAAAAAAACGTGAAAATATAAGAAGTCTTTGCTGCTCTGAAACGCTGGGGCATGTCCACTCTGCTTTATCCAGTGTTAAAAACTATTACTATTTGATGGAGTGTCTTTGACCTGGAGACAAGCTTGAGTCGAGCGGCTGTAAAGCAGAGGATAAACTGTTCAAATACATCTCTGGGATAAACATGCCGTTGCCTTAAATACTTCACCATAAAAGTCCTGTGTTTTTTCATTATTTAAACGCTTTTATTTTGAAGCAGCACAGACAGTAAAATAACAGTAACAGTAAAAACAGTAAAATAATGCAGATACTTGAAAGTTCAAACAGCGACACAGGAGAGAAACTAGATTTCAAAACATAAAGATTCTGCTAGAAGCTACAAAAGGACTGAGAGCTGAACATAAAGAGACGTTATGAAGCGTCCACAGCCGTGGCCGGCAAGACGTCACCACAGTCCGCTTAGAGGGGGTCGGGCTTGCTTTGGCCCCACTCCAGAGTAGGTCTATCTTGGGTGTGGCTCAACACGCTGAAAGTGATGATGGAAATGCAATTCGGTGCGGTATGGTATGGTTTGGCTTGGCGCGGCCAAAAGCACCAGAGGGAAAGGCACATAGCAGGTTGCTCGAGGTGTGTTTGTCTGGTTGTTGGAACTGAAGTAAGCAGTAACTGCTGGGCTGATTTGGACTGAGAGAGTCACTGGGGTCTTCAGGTTGAGATAGCAGGTCAACAGTGTATACTATGTGGACGTTACATACCTCATCTTAAAGCTGAGAACCTGAACATTAATTTTTCAAGTTATTAATCTGTAATAAATATTGTATTTGGTGCCTATTCGAATTTTTAAAATTTAGAGTCTAGAAGGGCTCTATGATGGAGGTATATGATAGCCACCCACGCTCTATCATGTCTCATAAGCTGTTGCAAGAGTGTATGGGGCTGATACCATTTATTACACAGATTTGGTGCACAGTGTAACTACGTTGGACCACTCGAGCATTGATACAAATCATCAGAAATAGCTCCAAAATACCACATTAACACACCAAGGACCTTGAGGAAGACACATTTGTCATGCCGTCTTTTATCCTCTTTGTTTTGTACCAAAGGATTCTGTAGCTTGGGAACTGAGCCCACTGCAGCTGAAAAACAGTAATGTCGGCTGGGGACGTGGATGTCCCAATGGAGCTGAAGGGGTTAAGGGCACAAAGTCACCGCATTGACTGTTCCCATCGCATATTGTTGCTCTCCAGTGAAAACCATGTGCCTCCAAAGCTGGAGATTTTAAAGCCTGTGTAAAGGAAAAAAGGGAAGTTTTTTTCTTTTAAACACATGATAGAACATAGGTGCTGAAAACATGGGAAAGACTGAGAACTATGTAGGACTGAATTCTGGATTTAGACCGGTAAACTGTTGTTCACTATTTCTGTGTTCAGGATTTTTTGGGTGGACCTGAAACACAACAACAGTCAGTTAACAAACGTACCTTCAGTGACTCTCTCAGTCTAAATCAGCCCAGCAGTTCACTTCAGCTCACTTCAGTTCCAACAACCCCACACAGAAGAAAAAAAAAAAACATCCTGTCACCCTCCTCTGACTGGTGTGAAAAAGAAAACATTTGTTGTTGCCTTACATAGACTTTAAAACATGTAATCCATGTATTGGTCGAGAAAATAACCCTACTATTTCAGAAAAATAAACTATTCAAAAGCCTAATGGATTATCTGAAATATTCATTTTCACCAAGCTGAGAACACACGCTGCAGTTTTTCCGTCGGGCGACTTCATGAACCTCTGTGTATTTTCTGACCTCCGTCTTTAAACTCTTTAAACTCGAGAGACACGGGTTGCAACAACTCAAACAGAGTCTCGCACAGTTCTTCGTGAGTGTGTCTCATTGTTTATGCTTCAGTGCAGTTCGATGTCTTCGTCAGCCAGGCGTGGCTGTTTAATTATTTCTAACCGTTGGCCTGGCTGGGCCGGATCATGTTGTCGACACACACCTGGGGCACCTGCTGCGACCTCCACAGCAGAAACGGGAACACCTCTGCCATGTTCAGGGTCAACTCTGTTGGAGTGGAATGTTAAATCAGTGTTGCATATGTGCCTGTGTGTGTGTGTGTGTGTTCATGTCTGCAGGCACTTGTGAGCACTTTTTTTTTTCTGTGTGTGTTTGTGTGAGGGGTGATTGGCGTCAGCGATAAATCACTTCCACCTCTCTCATCTACAAGTACCTCATTAGATTTGTCCTTTAACAAGCCAATCAAACAGCAGACTAATTAATAAATCATATCACCACAGTAACAGCAGGCACAGGTCAATGCTGCATGCTGGGAAAGAAGCATCTGTTTGTTGTTTTTAGAAACAGGTGTATTTGTGTGCGTGTGTGTGTGTTTGAGAACATTTTCATTTAGCTTACATGAAGCTATAGATGCACAGAGATCCTGGTATCACATGAAGTGAAAGTATGTGCAATTAAGTCACCAAACTATAGTCTTAAATCAAACTCATTCACATGTTCCTGGGCAATTATCGGCCCTTGTACTACATGCTAACTGCTTATCACATCAAGTGCACTTAGATAAGTCATAGTGAGCTATAATAATCAGCAATTATTTTGATTATTTTATTTAAAAGGAAAAATTTGTACAGCAAAAAAAGAAAAGAAAAAAGTAATTATGTGTCCACAAATGGGTACTACAGTCCAAATAGTGAGTTGGAGCAATATGCCGTATGTTCAAATCCTATTAAATATACAATCTATGGCTGAAGCAAGTTGTTTTCCCTGCCCCCTCCTCCTCAGACTCATGGTAGCTCAAGCTGGCAGCAGGAGCACGAGACAAGTTGAAAATTGAAAATAACAAGCGACGACAAGTCCTTCACTGTAAGTTGATCAGCTGTTTATAACTGTCAATTGTCTGTCAATGTAAAGTTAAGGCCGTTATCCTGAAAACAAAAGCCCACTGCTCTGAAAAAAACACTAAGGAGCTTCAATTCAGTGGCTGCCTGCCAGACTCCATTAACATTTTGTTCAATTTAACTATTATAAACATCTCGTCTTTCTAAAGGCTTATTGATGATTTCTTCTGCTCATAAACAGACACTAACTCATTTTGCAAACATTAGGCATTAATGTGAACTCTAATTAACATGAAACAGGCATCCAAAATGAGTCATTTTGACCCAAAATGGAAATTTCAAAGGAGGACCCTGTGGCTGCAGTGTTGTTGTCTGAGTAGCAAGAATTTCAACTTAGCATGTTTTCTGAATTTCTGATGACATGTGGTTATTCTATAACTTACTCCAGTAAACACGTTACATATTTCTCCTTTTATTTTAACTGGCCTGGCAAAACAAAACATTGGACAACATCAACTTGTGCACTAGGAAACTGCTATGGGCATTTTTTTTTTT